>CP139509.1:158462614-158525912 GCA_021014915.2 Artemisia tridentata subsp. tridentata
ATTATAGCTCAATTTTGCGACTTTAGTCACAAAATATTTTCTAATGAATGATGTTTGTTGATGTTTGTGTGTTGGTTGTGACTTCTTATTGTACATTATAACCATTATGGATGGTTTAAACTTTTTATCACTAACCTTTGTTTTGTAGCAATCTAATTTCATGCATCTCCTATTTGTCACCCTAACTAGGGGGAGTATTGACCAAGGGGGAGCTAATCAAGCACTCAAAATCCATGCATCATTATACTTGGCACCCTAACTAGGGGGAGTATTGACCAAGGGCTTGCACTACATTCCGCTACGTTTTTCTTCTTTTTGTTTTGACAAAAAGGGTGAGTTAATATTAAACTCAAACATCACACATTTTATACAATTTAAAAAGGCTAAATTGATTTTAAAAGTTGCATAAAACTAGTTTAATCTATATTTTTAAAGACTTTCACTTTATTTATCTCATTGCTTAAAAATAAACTTTATGTTTTGTCCTCAACAAAAAGGGGGAGATTGTTAATACAAATATCGTCTGAAAAACTTTATTTATATTTTACGATCTTTGCTATATTTTGTTAATGAAAATTATAAACTTTATTTTTAGCAAAACATAAATATAGTTAAGTCTTTTACATATATAGTCACAAGTCTTTCATAAACACATAACATCATCTAACTAGTATATACATGTTACATATTCACTTTCATATACATTTTACAAGTTACATTCATATACATTTTAATCTTAAATTGGAAATGTATTATAACATCATGGCACACTAGTACAGATTTGGCCTACGGTCACACCAAAAATGTGTGACTATATGCATATAGTCACACACGTTTTTTTGGGTGTGTGTGACAAAAAGTCGCGCCATCGTAGGTGCTATATGGTCACATTGTTTAGTTTGTGACCGTTTTCATTGAAAAATAGTGACCAAAACCCGAATATGTGTGACCAATTAGGCACAAGTTTTGTTGGATTTATCAGTATATGTGACTATTTCTCATCCTATGGCCACATGAATATATAATAAATGTGACGTTTATGATGATTTAGTCACACAACGTGTGTTGGTTTTTTCGAGTTAGTCAAATACAATTTAAAAAACAGTGGCCAAAAGTGTGAATAAGTGTGACCATATGCTGTTTAAAGTGAATAAATGTGTATTTTGTGTGACTATTGATCATCCAATGGTCACATGAATTTTTAGTTTGTGTGGCCTTTTGTAATATTTAGTCACACAAATCATGTTTGTTTTGAGTATTTAGTCACATACAATTAAGCATAAAGTGGCCAAAAGTGTTAATAAGTGTGACCATATGCCGTTTAAAGTGAAGAAATGTGTATTTTGTGTGACTATTGATCATCCAATTGCCACATAAATTTTTTTTGTGTGGCCTTTTGTAATATTTAGTCACACAGCGAATTAAACAAACAGTGACCAAAAGTGTTAATAAGTGTGACTAAATACATCTTTTAGTCACATTTAAGAAATCAATATATATCAAAACAAATTCAAATATATATCAAAACAAATTCAAATACAATAATATCCAACAGCAGTACTAACTATATGAACAAACACTAACTTGTAACTAATACACTAGCAGTATTAAAAATGATCCATCTGCTCATACTATAATATCTAACAGCACAAAACAAATCTCTGAAATCACAAGAACCTGTACTAACTATATGAAGGATTAGATGGATCTATCATCTGCTCATCTACAATGGTGGCATGTTCACATCATCTCGGTTATCAACCACCCCGTGTTGATTTTGGTCAGTACCGGAAACCAACAAAGATGATGCTGAAATGGCCTTCCCTTCGCTATCAGAAGTAGTCAAAGGCAGATCCATCTCCCAACTGCTAGTGCTGCTGCTGCTTTCTGCAAAAGAGCTTTTCTCGGTTACAGGCTTTTGTACCAGTTGAAGCTGATCTTGCAAAACCTGTTCAATGAAGGCAGATAGTGGTGAGACATCATCCTACTCAAAAGGCAATTGTTACAAGTGTGCTAACAATAGGATCATATTTATTTTAGAGGTGGCAACTTTCAACCAATTCCATCATCTTAATTTTAATTAATAACAGGTCAAAGATCTAAAGTCTCAAATGTTTAGAAGTTAGAACCTCCTAAAGTCTTCTAATAAATTGGGATCATTGTGTGAAATAGTAAGAGGTATCAATACGTCCTATAAAAAAAATAAAAACATAACTAGCAACATACTTTTGTTTTTTAACCAATCATATCAACCATGACTCCATGAGGTATATATATATTTTGTTTGAAAAGCACTTTATGAGGTATATTACATAGTTATTATCGTTAACTGAATGAAAAATGTTTTGCTATTATTGGTAAACATAATCCGTATTGACATTAATTGTAATACAAAAAATGTTTGAATGTGTGTTGCGAGTTTCCGCTAATATCCCCTAATATATAATACAAATTAATTGTAATCATATCTAAACGCTATTTATGTACTAAACTCAAAAGAAGATCACCATTCTTACGTTTTGACTGCAACCTCATAGATTTTCACATAAAGGAGAAATCAGGTTCTCATACCTCAATCTGGTTCTGAATTATTCTTTTCTGGGCCTCCTGTTGAGTGGCTGATAACTGTAGATTGGTGGCCCAGGCATCCTCCAGTTGAGTGACTGATAACTGCAGATTGGACTCTTTTTTGTTGCCTGCTAAGGTATCTATAAATGCTAAGACGCATTACTGCCTTTTCCAGTTTCGTTAAAAAGACATGCTACTAACATGGAAATCTCGTCACTCCTAGTAGTTTGTACAAACTAGCTAATATTTTACATTCGAAATAATGTATAAAATTCTAACCTTGATGATTAGGGCCAGCTCGTGAGCGTGTTGTGCTTGTCCCACCCTCATTTGGTATAACAGGTGCTCTGCAAATGGGACAAGTATGTTGTCTTTCTCTGCTGCTCAAACTCTCTGCATTAGATCAGCAAAGTACACATTCAATACACGTAATCAGCAACGCACATTGGTACTCTAATCGGCATTTTTAGAAGCTATACCTGAATCCAGTTTTAGCAGTTAGCAGCTGAACAGAAACCTAAAGCCAAAAGCATATGAGTTATGTCAACTGTGACATGGTAAACATTATATTTAAGGAACTATAAGCTTAAGAAGTCGACGCATAAGAATTTGTGTTGCTCACATGCAAAATGGTTCCATGGTCGGATCCAGTAAGTGGAAGAGAAATAGCAGCTGGCTGTAAAGCATCATCATAGTCAGCAAGATTGATGGTAGCCTCACCGAGGATACTAGACCGTGATGTACCCTGAGCTCCAAATTCATAGCAAACCATAGTTAATACAACACTTGTAATTAAGGGTATACATGTAATTTTACTCTGCCATTTGATAATCAGTAATGTCGCAGTTAGAAACAAACTAATATCTGATTAACACCAGAAACCAATAATAAGATGCATATCTAAACAGGGAGCAAAAAAGGGAGCAAAATAAGATGCATATTAACACCAAAATAAGATGCAAAAAAGGGAGTTAATACATCACTTGTTGCTCATATTATTAACGTTGGTATAAAAATAGTGTGATTAACAAGTTAAAAAAAGAAATAAATCAATACACAACAATAGAAACAGGAAACTTAAATACGTTTTTGATCAAAGATAATGTGTGCTTATATAAATGATTGGTAGAGGCACGTTAAGGAGTAGTTAAAGGAAGCGAGTACATGTTGTCTACAATGTTTGTTTTTCGATGAGACTATCTTGGGTTTACTTTCAAGCGAGTCAATATCATATGGTGTGACGACTGCATCTACCACCTCAAAAAGAAGAACAGTTCTAGGAATGGGCTAATAGCCAAAATTACTTAGGGTGTTTGGAAAACAGATTCTGCTTCTGATAATCTGATTTTACTAGTCGTCGAGTCATATAATCAGTTTTAGAAAATCAATATCATATCAGCTGCAATGAAACTGATTACTTAAGGTTAAAATAGCCTATTTACCCATATCTTAAACTAATCAATGAAACTATTACTCCCCTTTGTTTGAAGTAACGTAGATTGCACCTTCATCAGTTACCATCTCCGCACTATTTTTTCCTGTTGCCTTTATATAAACCTACAACAAAAAATGTATCCTTTTAGCTTTTATGAAAATGCTCTTACCGGTCGTCACAAGAAAAGGTGGAACCTATAAATACAATATATTAGCATGTCACCTGGGAGTTCAGCACTTAACGGAACCTATAACATTGATAGTATATCAATTGCAATACAAGTAAACTACTGCTATTGCTTCAACACTGTAGACTAATTTATTTTGCTGTTATTAACTTAATAAGATCAAAGTTATTAAGTTACCTTAGAGAGTCGAACAGGACTGCTGCTACCATCCTTCTGGTTCTGTTAAGACTCCCAATGCCAGGACCAAATCCAAGCCAGAAAATCATCCAGACATGCCAAATAAGCACCCATTCATCATGTCATAGATCCCAGCTCCAATTTCAAAGAGCCAATTCATGAAAGAAGGCAGAAAGTACTATTAGCACCTTATATGTCCAATACAAATCTACCATATTTTTATATCAAAAACTAACTAAAGAAACATTAGCAACAAATCCATTTTTGCTGAACAGACTTGCACGTGCAGAAAAAGCCAGTGGAGCAAAACCATAAAAACTTAGCTTATTTAAAACCATAAGCTCAACTTGATAAGCTTATAAGCCAAAAAAAAGTAAGCTTGTGATGGCTTTACTGAATTTACATAAGCACATTAGATAAGCCAACACAAACACGCCCTAAATATCATCCTTGCTCAAATCCACAAAGCTAATTAATCAAAAAACGCTAAGACATCCTAACGCATTCTTAGATTGTACTCATTTCACACAAAGACCCAGTTCTAAAGAGTCATTAAGCAATTAGTACAAAAAACAGAGATATAATGAAGGTTAAGACCAGTAGCATCTTGATAACACTACCCATCCCAATACCAAATGTTAATTCAATCAAACAAGAGTATACAACCTGTTTCAAAGAACCCCCAATCATGACGAAACAGCCAAAAGTAAAAGGCCATCCATATTGAAACCACCAATCTACACTCACCACCACCTCGCCCATCACCATCTCCATCAAACTCTTCAATGTATGGTGTTTGGATGAGTTTATTACGACCCTAACATCACCTTTCTTGTTCTTGGTGGCGTGAAACGACACGTGAGACGTCTGTGGAGGTTGTGGTCAGTCAGGAGGCGGCGTGTGAGGCTGTGAAGGGTGGCGGTGGAGAGGGGTGAGATAGATTAATATACGTGAGATCTGAGAAAGAATATATGAGATTTGAGAAAAAATAAAAGATAAAAAGATGGGTTGGAGGGTCAATTTGATAATGGGAAAAGTTTAGGCGGGGCAATTTGATTTTGGTTTGATTTTGGTGAAAAATTTTGGCCGAGCTTGTGAAAACTTTAGAGGGAAATTTTATTTTGGTAAAACTAAGTGCTGGAACATGTATAATATTACATATAAATTTAACACATGAAATATTTAGTGTGACCATATATGATATTTGGTCACATTATTGAAGTGTGTGACATATATTCGTCACTTTTAAATGCATATTGTGACTAATGCTTCAAACTTACTTTTCAGTTGTCACACATTTCAAATTCATATGTGGCTAAATTTTTAACAAAAATTAGCAGTCACGTTTAAATAATGTGTGACAAACTTGAGTGTATGATTTAGCCACATACATAATTACTTCGTGTGACCATATATGGATTTTGGTCACACTTTTCAATTGTGTGACATATATTTGTCACATATGTATATATATAGTGTGACTAATGTTTCAAACTTATTTGTATCCGTCACACGTCCCAAATTACAAGTGACTAAAAAATCAAAAAAATAAAAAATAAAAAAAAATACCAGATACGTGTAGTCACGAAGATATTCAAATGTGTGGCTGTAGCCTCAGATGTAATTCCAAAATGGTCACATAAGTCGGATCAAGTGTGGCTGTTTATTTTATTCTGGTACATTTAGTCACACAAATAAGTTACTGTATGGCTATTCGAAAAACCACATGTGTGACTAAATCCCATTTTTGTACTAGTGGCATGCATCACTTTGAAATCTTTAGGAGATTTTGAAGATCATTTGAAGATCATATGAATATCTTGTTTAAATCCTTACTCAATGAAAAGATATGGAAATATCTTGGTTAGATTTGGTTAAGATTTTTGAAGATTTTCTGTCAAGTTCCCACGGAACCAAACAGGTACACGGACGGATCTCTCATTTTGGATCCGTCCCATCCGTGGCTTGTTGAGGCAGTTGGCCTATAAATAGCAAGCCACAAATTCATGTTTTCTCATCAATTATAAGCATAAATAACATCATACATTCTTTTATTCATATCTAACCTATTCATATTTCATATTTCATTTTACGTGATTGATATGTGTCTAAATACACATATATTTTACATTGTTTAAACCCACAAAAATGACCAAAAGCACACAAATAACCATATAAATGTTACAAATATCATTGAAATGTGTTTTTGTGTATTTCAAATGCAAAAGGATTGAAAACAATTGAAAAACAATCAATGTTTGCATAATTGGCAAAACTAGTCCCTCGAGTTTCAAAATTGACATAAAACACCCCTGGATATTTAAAAATTGGAAAATTAACATTCAGGGTTCTTTTGTAAATGAAACTTGGCAAGAAATACCCTTGGATCATAAGTTTGGAAAATTGGCAAATCAGGTCCCTCAACTTTGAAACCTGACACATTTGGTCCCTGGGAATTTTTAATTTTGGAAATTATCAAATATTGGTCCTTGGATTATCAAACTATGGCATGATTGGTCCCTATGAATACTTTGGATAAATTACAAATCAGACCCTAAACTTTTCGGTTTATACACTTTTGGTCCTTGTGATTTATGTTACTAAAACCAAATGGATCCAATCTATTTTATCCTAACCCAAAACTACACCCAACCCAATATATAAAACCCACTATCCCTAAACCCTTTTCCCAGGCCCACTCCCATCCTAGCCCAACCCAACCTTAAATAATAAAACCGGGGTTTGACCCGGTCAAACCCACCCTTATACCTCCTTCTTCCTCACAGCCCGCCAAAACCAAAACCACTCCTCCACCTCCCTGGTTTCTTCACCACCTCACCCCCAGCTCACTACCTACTCTTCTATATGTCCCCTCCACCTCCACAAACACCCAAAAATCCTTAATTGCTAAATCCTGCTCTAATCCACTACTATAACTTTTGGCGCCAAAATGCCACTTGTATGGATTTGATGAAATATAAAGATCCAATGGATGGGAAATGCTCAGAGGTCGACAAGGAAGTTTTTGGGATGATATTTAAAGAAAAAGAAGCACAGAAGATCAAGTTGTCACTGTATTTTAGACCAAAACTTTCGTAGTGTAATTTTTAGATTAAGTTAAGTTAAGTTTTATTGTAATTTCAATTTCAGTTAAATGTAATTCTCAGTTTAAGTTTAAATTCAACAAACCTTGTTCAATTCTCAGTGTATTTCAATTTTCAGTTAAACCAGTGAATTAAAATTTGTTGTTGTTTAATTTCAAAAGCATCTCTTTTCAGTATAAATAAGCTAAGATAAGTTTGTGACACCTTATTGTTAGCTTATCATCACTTATTCAGTGTTAATTTTGAAAAAACCAAAAAAGTCAAACTTAGTCAACGATACTGTAGCAGTGCTTATCTTTCAGCTTATTGCTTTCTTTCAGCTTTCTTGTATTATTTAAGGTCATTAGAAGCTAGTGTGATCATTAGTTTAAGCCTCTATATAATTTTCCATTAATTACTTCAAAACAGTCAACAAGTCAAGGTTTTAGTCAATAACTAATTCTGGGCTTATTGTAATTTGGAAATTGCTTATTTCAGTCTAGTTAAGTTATAAAATCATGAATGAGTCAGAAACACAGGTTAATTAAGTAGATTCTAGTTTAAATTCCAAATCAGTCAAGAATAAGGAGTGTTTGGATTGTGGGTCAAACTGGGTCATTTGGGGTGTACACTATTCATTTGCCATTTGGTCTGATTTGATTGAGCTTGTAACAGCCTACTTAAGCTGTTTTCATCATATTCTTGTGTATTTTGAAGCTTTTTGCAGGTTTGAGTAAGTTGTTGTAGTCACAAGCCAGTGAACTGTCACCATAAGCTCATAATGAGCTCTGCTTATTTTTGAGCTATTTTCCCATTTCTCAGGTTCTTAAATTCCCATTTTCAGTTTGCACTTGAATCCCACAGGTTTTTTTTTATAGATATTACTCATTTCAGTCATAATAGTCTTTCTGCTGCACTAGTGATTTTTACCTTTCTCAGCTTTTTCCATTTAAGTGTAACTGCTTAATTAGTTAATAACTCTACATGATCTTTGCTTCTATCAGTAGTTTGTAAGATGGTCTTTATCTGTTTGAGCTTTATTCTGCATTTGTAGCTTATTTAGATATCTTATTTCACTCTGCAATTAGCCCCAGTCATGCATATACCCTGCACCACAGCTTTTGCATATTTTCCATAAGCTCTCCTGTGCTCATTAGTGGGTCCTACAATTTGCTTCTTGGCTTTTTGGAAAGCCAATAAGCTCATCCCTAAGGTCCAGGGCTTATTTCTTCTTTTATAGCTTATTTGGTAGGGCTGCTTGCCCCTTTAAGTTTGTTCAATCTCACCCTTATGCTGAGTCATCAGCATAAACCACCCAAGTTCATGCCCTCCCCTAGTGCTTATTAGTGGGACCCAGGGGCTGAACCTTGGCTTTTTAGAAAGCTCTTCTGGGTGGCTTTTAGGAATAACTTTTACTTTGGACTTCCAATCACCCTAGTGGGCCCCACAAGGCCTGCTAAGTGGCCATCTTTGGCCTGTGTTGTATTCAGGAATTTGGATTTGCTTATTTCACATTTTCATCTTATTTAGTTTGCTTGTGTCTTTCCTTTGGCTTATTCTTAGTACATTTCACTAGCTTGTAGCTTAATCCTCCCTCTGTGTTTACTATGTAGCTTATTTGTAGCTTGTTCATCATCAAAATCCACTTAAGCTTGAAAAAAGCTTAACTGTGGAGAATTTAAGCTCCCAAATAGCTTATTTTTGAGTTCTAAACTAGTTGTCTTCATTAAAGTTTCATATTTCCAGTAGTATAATAGTTTTGTAAAAGAAAAACCAAGAAAATCCAAATATAAAAAAAAGTGATAGCTTCTATTTAAGCCATTTGGCTTATTTTTTTGCTTTTTCAATAAGCACTTTTCATTTTTATATTTTTCTTAGGTTCCTGTACTTATTTAATATTTATAGAAAAAGTTTCAGATTTTTCTTTGTTCATTTAGTATTTATTATAATTTAAAATAGTTTAAATAATTATTAAATAATAATTAATTAATAATAAATAGATAAAAAGTGTAATAATTATATTTTCAGTTTTAAAATAAGTTTTATAATATTTTAGATTTTTCTAAGTCAAAATTTCACTTTTCTATCTTTATTTCATATTTTCTTATATTTTAGGGTAATATTAAATAGTTAAAAATAGTTTTTAATTAATAATAATTAAATAAATAGTCATAAAAATAATTTTAATTTTCCAATAATTTTATTTTATTATTAGGATTCTAAAAATATAATTTTCACATCCGTGGGATTTGTATTGGACAGAATTCACGTTTTATTTCGTACGTTTACGTAAATTTAAATTAAACGTACGCGTTTTTAGATTTTAGACGTTTCTAAGTATTTTGCTTTCACGTACTTGTTCTTATAGCTTTTTTAAGCTATTTTATTTTATTCCTTAGTATAAATCACTCAATAACCTTATCCGTTCAATCTTCACCCGATCACAGATTCATTTTATTACAGTTTACACACCTCGTTGGGACTTAACGACCCGGGGATACACTAAACTCCTTTGGTAAATTGTATCGTGCCCTAGATTGTTTGACTCTTGTTGACCATTATCCTTGGTTAATATTAGTTGACCGTTTGGGGCAGATCAAATTTTGGCGCCGCTGCCGGGGATCGAACCCGGGTCACCCGCGTGACAGGCGGGAATACTTACCACTATACTACAACGATGATTTTACGTGATCTTTCTTTGTAGCAAGAAGATCAAAGCATCACAAGCTTCAACAAAGCGTTGCAAGACTTGTTAGTTAGTTACTGTGTGAATTGTTGTTTTTCACAAATCATTGTTTGTACCAAACAATCATAAAACCTCTATAGTGATCGGTTAGTATTTTAGTCCTTAAAATACATAGTGTGATGGGAGTGGTTGTACCCATGTAAAAGAACTCGATATTTAGCTTTGTACTATAAAAAGTGTAAGCGACGTTTGTAAAGGTTTTCTCCGCCGAGAAGGGACCTTGTTTCTTAGTGAAGAAAAACTCTTGAGTTAGAGACTCGGGGAGTGGAGTAGGGCAAGGAAGAGAGTCCTTGTAGACCGAACCACTGTAAACAATCGTGTTGTAGTTTGATCATTTCTTTATTTACTTGCATGTTATTTATTGTTTGTTATTTGCATTAGTTGAAATCACACTAAATATTCAAAGCAAATAAATTTTAAAAACGGTAAAACTATTCAACCCCCTTCTAGTTTTCCACAAGAATGATCATAACAAAAGTACTTGTCTAAACAAGGAAAAAATTGCTAGATTATATTCCGTAGGCAGAGCTGCTGGAGGCGACTCTGCCGAAGGCAAAGCTGCTGGTGTCGAAGTATGAGATTACTGTTTAAATTTACTTTTCCTTTTTTTTCTTTTTTTTTTTTTTTTTTTTTCTTTTTTTTTTTTTTATAATTTTTGATTTATCTCCTTTGATAAATAAAATAGTTGAAAATTTATATGCTCAATAGTTGGAATAAATTTATATGAGGATTTTGTGACTTTTTGAAATATTCGACATTCATCACTTGTGATAAAGCATCAAAATGATCAAATGTTTACATCATTTATGTGCTTTTATGAGTTTACTGTTATATATCACTACTAGAAAATCTGGCATCAGCAATGAATGTTTGCATCGCTATTCCGTCACTAAAGACCTTCAACGATGGAATGGTGACGGATATATTTCGTCACAAAAAAGGGCCTCGCAAAATTTTAGCAACAAGTTTAGCGACAAAAGTTTTAGAGCTTCAGCGACGGATTGTCGGTCTCCAGCCCCTCGCTAGAGCCTTTATAAAGTCACCTGAACTAAAGTTGATACGACGATCAAGTAACGGCGTAGCGACAAACTTTTTTGTCGCTAACAGTAACAACAAAGCGGTCACTAATCAATTTCTAATAATCGGGCAACCATTTTGTTGTTATTCCGTCGCTACTAGAGACGGATATATTTGTCGTTGATCCGCCACTAAAAGTATTGTCTCAAAACCGTAACTAACAATTTGTTGCTTAAATCAACACCATTTCATACCATGTTTGATCAAATCCATCTCTAATTTGTCACGATTTAAAAATATTTTAAGGATAAAATATGTCGCTAATCAGTCAATAAACGAAACAATTTATTTGCTAATTCAAGATGTTACATAAACGGATACCACACCGATAATAGTCACGAAATCCATAACCAAATCAAATAACACACATATCCAAATCAAATAACAACCAAATTCGAAAGAAAACAAACATCTGATCTTCGACAACATAAAAGGAAATCTAAACCAAAGATTCTCTATTACATAAAAGTTAAGAGGACCTATAAAGCTCTTGAAAGTGTAATGGTTGATTTTTAAGATGTACTGCCACTTGCATTACCTTGCTTTGTTTTTGTTTTGCGGGTAACACAACTCTGGATACCATACTCAACAAGCATATCTTGAATTTCTTCACGCATTTCTTCCTTGAGCTCTTCAAGCATTTCTTCTTTTAGCTCTTCGCGCATTTCTTCTTTGAGCTTATTCTTCATTTGTTCCTTGAGCTCGACTTTCATTTCTTCCTTCAATTCTTCCTTTAACTCTCCACGAACGCTATCAATATAGTTCTTGAACATAACAAATTCAAATATTAGTTTTTTTTTTAAATAGCTAAATGCAACTTGAGTGGGTCTTTTATGTAAAGTGAGTTATAATTCCAGGATCCTTACAGAACTAAGCTCAAAAGATCTGAAACATTATAATTTTCAGAATAAGCTAGTGCGTCCCATAATCACTGTAAAAAATATCAAACCAAAAAGAAATAGAATATTATATGAGAAATGAAAGATGAAGAATAATCAGATCTTAATTAGCCCGCAAACAATCATGTATATATGAACTATCAAGCATAAGAAAACCATATAATACATTTACCACATAATGTTCACATATGGCATTCATTCGACTGAGAAATGCACGTGTTATATACAACCAAAGAGTGTAAGCTGATATGTAAGCTTAATACACTTACTTTCCAATCTGTAATTATAAATTTGAGTAAAATCTTGTGTTCCTAAGTTATGCATCTCATTTGTTACGTATCAGTTATCACACCATGACCAGTAGCCAATAGGGTTAGCTTGTTAATGCTTGCAATCTGATTCATACAACAGAATTGGCTTTGTGTTCGTTGCTAAGCCTTACTTCCAAAAAACACAAAAAGGTCAGAGTCCTAGATGAAAATTGAAAACAGAAAAATGAAAACATGGAAGTTGAAAATTGAAAACTGAAAACATGAAAACACATATATTCAGTCCAGTAATATGCGCAGACGAATGAACGAGTTACTTCATTTAGTCCAGTAATATGTTTACAAGGTAACAATTTTTTTTTTGCAAGTGAATTTTTATCTACAAGTAGTTGTAACAAAATTAAGTATGACTACTTGATCGATGGTTGCCAAGAAATCGATGTAAAGAGGTTATCAAGCCTCTCTGGACAAGGATTGCAAGAATACAAAAATGAGGTTAATATTCCATTTAGACGTTTCATCGAACACTTGGCATTCACAATTTGCAAATGTGTAACAAATAGATGAAAACACAAAACGTCCTAGTTTTACATACTTCCATATTAGCAATAGAAATTTTAAAACATGATATCAACTAGATGAAAGCAAAAAATTGAAGTCATAGGGTAACGGTCTAATGATCCACTCATATACAAACCCAAACAAATCGAAATCTACATAACATAACAGAATTCCTAGTTGTTGCCCAAAATGAACAGATTAATACACAACATAAGATCACAAATGATAGACATTATATGGTTTTACCTATTAATTCCAACATGGATGAGGCTCCACAAAGAGAGTAGCTATTTGAGAGAAAGTGGGGGCGATGGGGGTGTACAGTAAATGAAAAAGGAGGCCCAATTGGCAGTTATTGAAGAATTGGCTGAAGGTAGTTTAGAGTTTGCAATTGGCGCTACTTGGAGACGAGAGGTCAAAGGCGGTTGCTAACGGTTATCATCAATTTACATGGTATTTATTTTTTTATGTATTTATTAATTGTTGGCAGTGGTAGATTAGGAATTATGAGAGTATTCTCACTGACTAATCACAGAGTGCCACGTGGTAGTAAAAAAAAGGAGGATTCTATTTATTATGTATATATAAAAGATAAAAACAAACAATTTATTTCATTAAAAAAAACGGTTACTAACGACAAATACTGAAAATAATAACCCCGTTTGTAGTTTCTACCATTTACGACAAATGAACTCGGAGGCGCTGTTTGATTCCGTTCTCTCAAAAATAGTGGAGATGTGTTTAAGACATTTATGTCGTTTGTGCCAGGAGGACCGAAGTACGCATGCCAAAACCATAAATCCCATGAAGTCACTGCTTCAAGCATAATCGTCGGGTGTTCGTAGCAACCTCGCTTGTATTGACCCTGCAAGCGCCTAGGACACATCAAATGTGTACAGTCAATGCTACCGATCATCCCCGGTATGTGTTGTAGCTCTTCGTGAGCTTTTTGCAAAGTGGCAATGTCGTGCGCAGTCGGCTTACGTAAGAACTCTCGCCGGTATAACTCATTAACCGCATCACAAAACTCTTGAAGACATTCACGAGCCGTCCTTCCTGCCATTTTATAATATTTATCATTTTGAGAGGCAACACCACCGTCGGCGAGCTGTTGTACCGCTGACAAGCATTTTTGTATCGCCGTGAAACTCTTATGATTCCTTGCATCATACCCTTCTTGAAAATACGGATTGCCACTCGCCTTGATTCGCTCGACAATCTCTAAAAATAATTTCTTTGGAAGACGAAACGTCTCGCGAAAGGTTGCGTCGTTGTAGGTCGGATTTTCGCCAAAATAATCTTTCATCAAAATGTCTTCAGCTTCGCCGCGATCACGCCAAACATATGCTCGTGACGACGTTGCGGTATCTTGAATCACCTGGTACTGTTTCACTGCTTGGTACTAAAACTCGACACTATCTTCGGATGACTCTTGTTCACTCGACGAGCCTGTCTGCGGGTACGAATCGGAGCTAGAACTCATGGTGAAGAAGTAGAAGAAAATGTATAAATTTGTGTTTGTTTTGGAGTGAAATTTGTGTGTGATAATTGGTTATTAGTGAGTGGTGTATATATATATATATATATATATATATATATATATATATATATATATATATATATATATATATATATATATATATATATATATATATATACATATACAAGCACTTGCATTTAAAAGAGAGAGAGAGAGAAAAAAAAAACTATTAAAGCCCCAACGAGGAAAAATTAAAAACCAAACGGTCATATTTTTTTATTTCGATGCACCATAACTCAGCATATCCATATTAGTTGATTTGTTAAGTGATAGCGTATCCATATTAGTCATTTGTTACTTCCTATTACTTACTATAAAGTCCACATGTAGTCATTTGTTAAGTGATAGTGTAGCCATATTAGTTGCCCAAGCCCACTAAATACACACTCGAATCAAGCCCATTACTAAGGCTCATCAATAAATACTTGATAGCGGCCCATGGCCCAACTTAAATCTCAGGCAACGTAAGGCCTGGAGAAACTCATCAGGCTATCCAGCACAACTCGGTTAAACCACAAACTTCCTATGTATACTTTTTTTGAAAAAGTTAGGCAGAAAGTTCCTTAATAACCCAAATTGTTTGATGTATTTTAAAAAATAGTGGTTCGTTAATACATTTAACCTTATAAAAAAATATTGATAGACTTTGGCTAAACAGTTTGTGATACTGGTAAATCCTGAAAATCAGACGATCAATAGTCGGTGAAGCAAGTCATTGAAGCAAGTGTCGAGGCATTGTCCATTTTGTTATGGGTTTTCGCTAGTGGTATTCTTACATGTCGGGGTATTTTCTTCGATCTTGTCGTACTAACTATTCGCATTGACGCTAGACCACTTGGTCATATTGTGTTTAATTCAAAATTAAGGGTAAAAAACTCTAGTTTATCGTAATAAGTTTTTGGGTACCACCTAGGTTGGTTTCTAGGGCGTTAGGCTCATTGTCGGCTTTCCGTTTGTAAAAAAGGATCGCTCAACTTCAAGTGAATTAAAATTTGACGCATTTTATAGTACATACGTTTTTTACATGCACAATATATCCCATTGAACCACGTAAGAGTATCCTAGTTTTTCAATAAACACCGCATCCTAACCAAGATATGAGTGAACATATTCGTACATTCTCATGAGATCATGTGACCGAGATTTATATCTTACTGAATTATTTTTGCCCGACATGCAATGTGAGAAGTATTATCATCGAATTTTCGTGTGCAAATAAACTTCACTCAAGATAAGTGCGAACAATATGAGGAATTGAGACGAAGTCAACATGGAATTCAACATAAGTTTGCTTACAAGCACTTATACGACGTTTTAGAAAGTAGAATCGACACAATAAATAAATATAACAAAGAGAAAAACTATAAATTAAGTTCAAAACTGTTTTGACATAGTTAGGATTAGATAATTGCAAACTTATCAAAGAAAAAAACCTATGATAAATTTACATAATTATCTTCAAACCTAATGTTTATATCAATGTTGCAAAAATCGGCCGTGGCGGCCGATTAATCGCCGATATATCGGTAATCGGCTGCCGACCTTGTCGAATTATGAAAATCGGACAAAAAATCGGTTTGGGGAAAAAACGGCCAAAAATCGGCCGTATCGGCCGATTAATCAGCCGTATCGGCCAGGTTTAAAAAAAATTAAAAATTTGGTCATTCTACTTAATTTGGGGATCGTTTATTTCACTTATAACACACAATGAGCCTCATAATCAGAATTGGAGCCTTTTATTGAGGTTTGAAAACATAGTAGGCTTGGAATCAGTTACGATCTTTAGTTTGGTCTCCAGAAATACCCAAAATATGCAAAAAATGCAAATCCGATTAATCACCGATTAATCCCGCCTTGGCCGATTAATCGCTGCAGGGTGGTCGACCGTCACGCTACCGATTCACGATTTTTGCAACATTGGTTTATATTATAGTGCCATAAAATTTTCAGCACAATTTTTCAAATAGATTTAGAATTTGACTAAAATTTAACTTCTGTTATGACTTAAGTGTCCAGCCCGCTACTTTCCACAGCCAAAAGTGATTTCCCCGCCAATTATTCACATAGAGGGAGTTGGCAGTTAGACACACCTTTCTTCATCTCCATCCTTAACTACTTACAAATGTCCATACCATGATAACCCAACACCACAACCCTTCTGTCCGCGTCACCACTACCATCACTTGCGATTTGATTATTTTAAGTGGACAAACCGACAACACCTACGAGCAATACTGGGTATATATTTCTCCATTCACCCTTTTTTTGCAATGTAAATTTCATTTATTGGTTGTCTTTGTTTGCTACTTAAGATCTATTACTTTTTATATTTGTTACACATTTGCAAATTGTGAATGCCAAGTGTTCGATGAAACGTCTAAATGGAATATTAGCCCTGAATACTCTTAGCTACACAAAGTAACCACTTCCAATCTCCACTAATGCAATATCCTAGTAGTCTAACAAGATTTTGATTCATAAGGTAATATTGGTGGTTTATAGTTTATTGGATACATTTACAATTTACCTGCATTGTATGTTATTGTACTGTTGTGAGCAGGCTTATAAAGTAATGTAAAACATGTCAATTGCACATTTTTTGGTTTTGAACAACAAGACTCCATGGTTATACGTTTTTAATAACAATGTAACTACCATGTTTTCTTCGTTCATCTAAGTCCATATACAAAGTTTTGTATAATGCCTGCTGGTCTAGTACAAAGTTGGATGTTTTACTATTTTGGATGTTGGTATTACTTTTGTATCACAGTACATGTGGGGTGTTTTCTGGCCAACACGTCTCATCTAAAAGTGCAACTTTAAGTGTTTAACGTAGAATTGTATCTGAAAGGTTATATAATAGAAAAATGTTTCTTGCCAAGTTTTAATGCTTCTGTCTCATTTCTGCAGGTGGAGTTTTTTGAAAAATACAAGGTATGTATTCAAACTCATTTTACTCTCTAACTGCTTCCATTATGGGATTTAAGATGATAAATATATCTGTCCCTGTAATTTGTTATTTAGTTTTGTATCATACAATTTTTTTCCAGTGATATGACCTTTGTCAATTTGCCATTGAGACTAGGCCTTGAAAATATGATTATCAGTAAATGGCTGTGTTTTTCTATGTCAATAATTGAACATGTATCTTTTGTTCCTGTACCTTTCATCTATCTTCCATATATCTCTAACATGTCACTCACAATACTTTCTGGACCATTGATTAGTTATATGCATAAGTATTTGATTAGTTATATGCATAAGTATTAACTATATTGTAATTGTAACTGTAATAACATCATTTCTAAATTAGGACAAGATGGGCTGAAATGGTTACTTAACTATGTGCTTTTGTGGATTATAAAATGTTTCGTAACTTTGTTTATGTTTATTACAATTCTGCACTTTCTAGTAAATTTAGTGATGTTTTTTAGTTGGTTTTTTTTTGCTGATTTTCCCTGTATTTTGAAGCTGCTTTTTAGTTGGTTTTGTGCTGGATGTTGCTGAATTTTTTAAGTAGTTTTTTGTGCAGGTTTTAGTGTAGTTTTGTGTTGTTTTAGTGATGTTTTTGCTTATTATGTGCAGTTTCTCGTGCTGTTTTTGTGATGTTTTACACGACGTTGTTGTATATTGTTAGGACAAGTAATCAAAGGATGGGATGAAGGAATTAAAACAATGAAAAAGGGTGAAAGTGCACTTTTCACCATTCCTGCTGAACTTGCTTATGGTGAATCCGGTTCACCTCCAACTATCCCTCCAAATGCCACTCTTCAGTTTGAAGTGGAACTGCTTTCATGGGCTAGTGTTAAGGACATTTGCAAAGATGGTGGCATCTACAAGAAGATTGTACAGAAAGGAGAGAAGTGGGAGAACCCCAAGGACCTTGATGAAGTTATAGGTATTTCTTTCATAAATCATAATCATTCATTTCTCGAAATCATGGGGTTAGATCTATGTAGGCCTTAAATTAACCATTTGCATTGATAATGTTTATGCAGTGAATTATGAGGTTAGACTCGAGGATGGGACATTGGTTGCCAAAGCAGATAGCTTAGAGTTCACTGTACAAGAGGGTAATTTTTCTGACTGGTAGTCTTTCTATCTAGCGGTGTTGTGGTGGTATTTGCTTGTCGCGGTATTTGCTTGTTGCTGAAATGATTATTTTGACCAGGACACTTCTGCCCTGCACTTTCAAAGGCTGTGAAAACAATGAAGAAAGGAGAAAAGGTTGTCCTTACAGTTAAACCTGAATGTAAGTGAATGTTCTAGAAGTTTATTATGCAAAGTTTGTTTTCCGTGCTGGTTATCACTTAAAACGATATGTACTGGTTACAGATGGATTTGGGGAGAATGGGAAACAAGCCTCTGGTAACGAAGGCGGGGTTCCACCAAATGCTACACTACAAATTGCACTAGAGCTTGTGTCATGGAAGATTGTTTCAAATGTTACTACTGACAAAAAGGTTGTGAAGAAGATTCTGAAAGAAGGAGAGGGGTATGAGCGCCCGAATGAAGGAGCTGTTGTCCAGGGTATGTGAAGGACTTGTTGTGCTCTCTTTTGTTAGCATTTTATTATTTGGTATATGCATAGGTGTCTGATAATTTGCCTTTGTAAATGGACAGTTAAATTGATTGGTAAGCTGCCAGATGGCACCATATTCATTTAGAAAGGTTATGATGAGACTGAGCCTTTCGAGTTCAAGACAGATGAAGGTACGGAACATTTAAAAGCTATGTTCTTCACTGGTTTCATGCTTAGATATGCTTGTACTCACTGTTAGCCATTTTGGTTCTTGAACAGAGCAAGTAATCGATGGGCTTGATAGAGCTGTGTTGACAATGAAGAAAGGGGAAGTAGCTTTTCTGACAGTTGCACCAGAATATGCTTTTGGTTCTACGGAATCTAAGCAAGAATTAGCAGTAGTCCCTTGTAACTCCACTGTGACATATGAAATCGAGCTTGTGTCCTTTGTCAAGGTTTGTGGAGTTGTTTAATGAGCACCTAAATACCAATATATAGTTGCTTGGTACTTAATCGCAGAATGTTAATACTTTGTAGGATAAAGAATCATGGGATTTGATTGCCAAGGAGAAGATTGAGGCGGCTGGTAAAAAGAAGGAAGAAGGAAATGTGTTTTTCAAAGCTGGTAAATATCTCAAAGCTTCAAAGCGGTATGAGAAGGTAATTTTCTGTTTCTTCATTGTGTTGAAGATTCCATTATTAAGGGTTTGTGGTTGTGAGCTGAAGCTGATCGATAATCACAGGCTTCTAAGTACATTAAATACGATACTAATTTTGATGAGGCGGATAAAAAGCAAGCAAGAGCAAGCATATTTTTTTGCTCTTTGTAAATAATCTGCGCTGGTCTTTGTTTATGGGTGTTTGGTGGTTTTTGAGCAATTGGCTATGCATTACAGAGATTGTGATTAACTTCTGCGCTGGCCTGCTTTTTGGTTGTTTGGAGTATAGTAGGCTATGCACTACAGAGTTTAATCTTAATTTCTGCGCTGGCCTCTTGTTCTGTATTGGTCTGGATTATGCTCTGGGTTATGGTTGGTTATGCAAAAGTAAATTGCTGAACTTATACATCAGTTTTAGCCTGTTTGCTGATTTTGGTTATGGGTCAGTTTGGGTCTGAGGAACATGAATCCTCCTTCTAACTGTTATTACACAGATGTAGTATATCTCTGGTACCCTTGCAGGCCTGTTGATTTTCATGTGTGTTGGGTCTGCTGGTTTTGCTTGGGTACTGGATTGTGGAGCTGTAACCAAACCTTTGATCGCGGTGATGATGATTCAGCTTATGTCTGGTTACTATGGAGTATTATGTGTGGCCTTTTGCTTTGGTTTGTGATGAGTACTGGACAGATAACTAAGGCCAATCGTGCAAAAAAGAAGATGGTGCAAGTTATGGGTAAAAAAGGTTATGCCCCAGTGCGTGAAGAACTAAAGGTAACTATATTTTATTGTGTAGCACTTGATGTAAAATATGCATATGGATTGAGATTATATATTTTGTTTGAACAAAAATCTTTAACAGGGAGTGAGCTAACTAGAAAGGAGTTGTTTCGTGCTTCTCAAAATACACATGATTGCAAATAATGTCGAAAATGCAAATGCAATTGATGGAGCGTGATGATGATGCATTGTGTCTTGAGACAGTTTGCTTCTACTTTATTTCCTGTTGCTGCATTTTTCATGTAACAAAATTTAAAAGACTTTAAATGATGTTAACTTAATCAAATTTTGTTATTGAAATGACATGTATGTAACACCGAATACAATTGATGGTGCATGAAGATTATTGGCGTCCTATGAATCCATGTCTACTGTAGTGATAGTTTCACTTTTTTTCCCCTTGGTCTAGGCTTGTTTGGTTTAGACAATGTATTCCTCGGCACTCATTCATGCTTTGGCTGGTTTTCTGGTGCATAAGGGGTGTTTGGGATATGATTGTATGGATAGTATGGTGCATAAGGGGCGTCTGGGAAATGTCGTGGAGAGTTGGTATGATGGATCAGCTATTTCATTTAGGCCTTGGGCTCAACAGTTTACTAATATCAATGTACTATTAATGTTTCGTAGTTGTAACACATAGCCCAAATATAAATAATGATTAAAAGCTAAAACTTTACCCAAACGGAACATTTCATTTATTTTGGCATAAAATACAAATGACAACTTTAATTATTTATTGAGGGCCAAAAGGAGCATTTAGTTAACCTTCATTTGCAATAAAATGGTGCCATCCACTATGATTATAAATTTTGATTCAAGTCAAGCTCATAATGTTGTAATTTAATGTACATTTTTATCAGTTTGTGTGTCAAGGGCTACCTTTGTGCTCGTCGGCATATGAATGGGATTATAAACACGGTATTGATGATGGTAGAAAGCGGATTACCTTAGAGGAGAACCCATTGCAACACTTTTCGAAATGTTGTGCAACACTTTTTGGAAATGTTGCATGATTGAATAAGATTTGCGGCATTTTGGACTAAAGTGTTGTAATTTTCCTATAAAAAGTGCAACACTTTTATAAAGTGTTGAATTTTTTTCTAATAAATGCAACACTCATAAAATAATGTTGCATTAGATCCTTAAATGCAACACTTATATAGTAAAATGTTGCTTAATTTTTATTGAAGTCTAAAAGGCAACAATTTCCAAAAGTGTCGCTTGTAAAATGTTGCTATAGCTTCATTTTGTTGTAGTGATTAAGTCCAAATAACTAAGTTTAGCCAAATTACAAGTGTCGTCATTGACTTTAGCAAATGAAAATATAGTTGTTAAATATCCTAGAGATATCTAAAGTTTTACTTATTTTCAAATTGATAACTCTAATGAAGTTGTGACTAAAGTATTTGCAATATATTAAAATTGTGAAACTCGTGGATAAACTTAAGAGCTTCCCCAAGTAGTAATATATAACATGATAATCAAAATGTTCCAAATAAATATTATCGCATTACGTGTTACTTCTTTAAATTTAATTTGGTTAAATTGGTCTTTATATTTTTGTGGTTGTTTTGACTCGTCTTATCATTTTAAACATAACCTAGCATCCATCATTGTTAGCGATCGGGAGATTTTCAAATACGTATAAGACTGACTAATTTTTTGTTGTTACTCTATCATTGCCCTCAAAGAACTGTCACTATATTATTATACTCAAGTCCATCGTCAATCAGTAAATAAGTGAAAAAACTTAGCGACGTATTTGAGACAGCTAAAAAAATCCATTGCTATGCCGTCATAATTTTGTCGCTAATAGTTTCAACCTAAGTTCGTCACTAACTTCGTCTCTATATGATTACATTTAGCGATAGAATTGTGACTGATGCATAATTCCTCTCTAATTTTGTTACTGATTTGTCACTATTTTGGTAGCTAATTTATCAAAGCCAAATTTGTAGGTAATTTATCACTAATCCGTCACTGTGAACCAATTTTTTGCGACAGACTAATTCAGTCGCTAATTTCCGTCACTGTTGCTCAGTATTCTAGTAGTGTATATATCACTTGTAATATCACCCATTTTAACCCATGGAACATCCCTCGTAAACCTTATGTACATTCTACCAACCATTGACATGGACAAAAACACAAGAACAATGGGTTTAGGGTTTAGGGTTCAAAGTTTAGAGTTTAGTGTTTATTATGGTTTAAGGGTTTTTAGGGCTTTTTTAGGTTTTAGGTTTTTTTAGGGTTTAAGGTTTAGGTATATATTACTTGTGATATTATACCACCATCATTTCCACCATTGATCATATCACTTTTTAGTTGTGATATTATATCTAATGGTTTAGGGCTTAGGGTTTACGATTTAGGTATATATATCCCTTGTAATATTATACCTAGTGGTTAAGGGTTTAGGGTTTTTGGTATATGGTTTAGTGGTTAGGGGTTTAGGGTTTTTGGTATAGGGTTTAGTGGTTAGGGGTTTTTTGCATAGGCTTTAGGGTGTAGGTATATATCACTTATGATATTAGACCATCGTCATTTCCACCATTGATAATATCACTTTCAGTTGTGATATTATACCTAGTGGTTAGGGGTTTAAGGTTTAGGTATATATCAATTGTGATAATATACATAGTGGTTAGGAGTTTAGGGTTTTTGGTATAGGGTTTAGTGGTATAACAATAATCTGTAAGTTTGAATGCTCAATATGATTTCGTAAAATGAGCATAAGTATTAATATAGAACTCCAAAAGATTCAACATTTTTTGTATTAAAAAATACACATTTTAAGCTTTTCAACCATAAGTTACACATAATATTTGAACCTCTAAATCAAGAAAGTTAATTCATCAAAGTTGGTGAAAATAGAAAAAAAAAGTTGATATTTAAACTTGTTTGATATATCACTTGTGATATAATACTAATATGTAACTTTGAAAACTAAACATGTTGTCGTAAAATGGGCATAAGTATTTATATACAACTCCAAAAGATTCATCATTTTTTGCATCTATGTCAATATCTTTAGTCTTCAAATCTTACAATTAGTGTTATATCACATGTTATATATCAAGCGTGAATTTCATATATTTTTTCAACTTCTATAAATAAACTGTAATTATTTAAAAGTTCAAAAATTATGTGTCATATGTTGAAAAGCTAAGAATTTGAATTTTTAAATACAAAAAAGGGTGAATCATTTGAAGTTCTACAAAAATACTTATGTTAATTTTAAAACAGCCACAACGAATTTCAACCTCATTAGGGAGAACTTTTCTAGTGGATTGGCGAG
The DNA here is from genome assembly GCA_021014915.2 of Artemisia tridentata subsp. tridentata. NCBI lineage: Eukaryota > Viridiplantae > Streptophyta > Magnoliopsida > Asterales > Asteraceae > Artemisia > Artemisia tridentata. The sequence continues at coordinate 158,486,414 of CP139509.1, forward strand.
GACAATTCCTCGCTAAACATGAATTTACGAGGTCATCTCTTCGGTAACTTGTCCTCGCCAATGGCTCGTCGCTAAGGTCTTTGGCGAGGACAATTTCAACTAATTTGCGTGGACGGAGTGGGCCCCATTATTTCTTAGTCAAAGATGAATATGTCCAGTTGGCAACACTCCTTTGCGACAACATTTTGGCTTCGCTAATGCGCTTGGTATTAACGATTAATTAATTAATTAATTAATTAATTAATTAATTGGTGTTTAGTTAGTCTCGGACACGTGAATATCTCCTTTTCCACATGAACACCTAAAAGGATTATTTCGCTGCATCTCAGGTTGTGAAATTGGTGTGAAGATAAGAGGTTGTGAGGTTGAGGATAGGAGTTTGTGAGTTTTATATGAGCATAATAGATTGTGAGGTTGTTTTTTAGTGAAAATGAGAGCGGGAAAGTTTAGCGGGTAATTTTTGAGCCAAAAGATTAGCGGGAAATTTTAGAGCAAAAAATGTTAAACCAAAAAGTCAAAATTTGACTTTTTCTTTGACGTTTGTCTTTGGCGAGTACATGTCCTCGCCAATGACTCAACAACTAACGACAAAAAAATAATCACCAAGTAGTTATAAATCTAATCATGGTTAAATTTTTGGTCAACTATTCCGCGAGGACATGTCCTCGCCAATCCAGTAGCCGGGAAAATTCTGCGCCAAAAGAAAATGTGTTTGGACTACGTGGCATGGTCAAAGTGCGAGGAAGCTCTTTGGCGAGGACATGTCCTCGCCAAAGACTATGCACAGTAAAAGGTGCTAAAAAGCCAACTACGGTCAAATTATTTCGGTACCTTTTCTTGTCGTGTAGCGAGTTATTGGCGAGGACATGCTTGTCCTCGCTAAATTTGGTAGCCAGTTCTCCCTTTTCTTGTAGTGAGCATGTTAAGTGTTCGAACTTACAGATTAGTGTTATATCACAAGTGATATATCAAGCAAAACACTATAACGAGAAAAAATAAATAATACCAAAAAAAAATAATCTGTAAGTTCGAATGCTCAATATGATATCGTAAAATGAGCATAAGTATTAATATAGAATTCCAAAGATTCACCATTTTTTGTATTAAAAAGTATACATTTTAAGCTTTTCAACCATATGTTACACATAATATTTGAACCTCAAAATCAAGAAAGTTAATTCATCAAAGTTGGTGAAAATAGAAAAAATAAGTTGATATTTAAACTTGTTTGGTATATTACTTGTGACATAATACTAATATGTAAATTTGAACACTAAACATGTTGTCGTAAAATGGAAATAAGTATTTGTATACAACTCAAAAAGATTCATCATTTTTTGCATCTATGTCAATATCTTTAGTCTTCAAATCTTACAATTAGTGTTATATCACATGTTATATATCAAGCGTGAATTTCAATATTTTTTCAACTTCTATAAATATACTGTAATTATTTAAAAGTTCAAAAATTATGTGTCATATGTTGAAAAGCTAAGAATTTGAATTTTTAAATAAAAAAACGGTGAATCATTTGAAGCTCTATACAAATACTTATGTTAATTTTAAAACAACCACAACGACTTTCGACCTCATCAGGGAGGACTTTTCCAGTGGATTGGCGAGGACAAGTCTGTCCTCGCTAAATTTGGTTGCCAGTTCTCCCTTTTCTTGTAGTAAAAATTTTAAGTGTTCGAACTTACAGATTAGTGTTATATCAGATCAAGCAAAATACTACAACGAGAAAGAACAAAAAATACAAAAGAAAAAAAAAAATCCTAAATAAAGGTTTGTCGAAAGTATATGAAAGTACTCATCTATTGAATGATAATTAAATGTTTGCCACGATGGTGTAATTTTTGTAAGTTAACGGTTTACGGTTTTTAAGATACGTAATATTTAAAAATGAAATATGAAAGTAGGTTTTAATTAAAAAAATGAGGGCGTGGTGCATATTTAGGGCCCGTTTGGTTTGTTGGTATAAATCACAATGAGTATGGGTATTGGTATATGGTGGAATTGGTATTGGAGGGAATGAGGAAACCCTCCACACACATCATATACAATGGATTTTTTTCCCCCTTAAATCTTGTCTTTTAGATTTGACGATTTGTGTTGTTCAGATTTGTCAATTTATTTATAGCGGATTATGAGTATATAAAATAACTCGAGTATATACTTTCTTAAGTCAGACATGATGTCCAATATATTCGAGTAGAGTATACAGTAAAATATTAGGAATATTATTCTTTAAAGAATTCAAAGAAGGCGGCAGCAAAGTTTACGAGGTAATCAAATATGAATCAAACTCTGAAATACGATCATTTATTTTATTCAGGAAACAGAAAATCGATAATTAATGATCTCCAAACACATCGAAAAATTGATAAAAAAATAAATAAATATAAATAAATAAAAAAATAAAATAAAATCCAATTAATAGAATCCTAAACGTATGTCTGTAGACCACCTTGAAAAGTATGAATAAAAGTTTTCATCTCAGCAGCAGGAAGACAAACACCAATCTCTAGATCGTCATATGATTCTTTGCAAGCGTTCATTGATATCGAACAATTATAATCTAGCGAAACTGTTTCGACTTTTTTGGGCTTCCCCCATCCGAAATCTATGTCGTAAAATTTCAGCTTCGGTGTTCCAGCAACACCAATCATAGTATGTAGCACCCCATCAGCGAATAAATCGCTAACCGATTCTAGATCTAGCATGACACCCTTTTTATTGGTTAACGTCTTATGTAAACGTTCACCAAGTACTTTTGCAGCGTTAATGAACCCTTCTTTTCCCGTTAACATTGTGGTTTTTTCCAACGCAAAACATCCGCTAAGACAGTTGCCAAAGTAGTTTGCTGGGACCGGGGGATTGAGGCGTGCTCTACAATCGATACTAAAACCAAACATTTGTAAATCATCATTGTGTGATGTTGCTATGTTACTCCAAACATAAGCACATGCGACCGTAAAAGATGATACATATGCTAAGGTTGGAAGTTCGGTTGATACACTTTTCTTCAACTGATTCAAGACATTTCTAGTCAAAACAAACGTGGCTCGAACTTTATCTGTCGGCCCAGAAAGGGTTTGATGTTCGTAATCCTCTTTAAGAGTTTCATACTTCACAAACTTTAGAAGACCATCGGCTGCTATAGGGTTTTCCTCCACCCTATCATATATCGGCAAAGTTCCATTTGATAGAAATGACCCATCAGTACCAGATCTTGCGATTGATATCCACGCCTTCAAGAAACAAAACCGAGTGCTAGCATCACCGAGTGTATGGAGATTCGTCATACCAATAGAAAAGCCGCAGTTTGGGAAAAATGTCACTTGGACAGCGAAGATAGGGAACTTTGTGTAATCTGATGTTTTCTCAGGTTGGCCAAGTAGTGGTATAAGGTGATAAAACTTGTCACAGTCTCTTGGGTGATTTCCAGTGAGATCATCAAAATCTAGATTACACTCTGCAAAAGTAAATGCTACAGAATCACCTTCAACATAACGGATTTCAGGTTTTTTGGGATTAGGATATACGAACAAGTTGCTTACAAAAGGGAAAAAATGCTGAAGGGTGATAGATAGAGAGTTTTTAAGACTTGGAACAATGGTTTCCAAGAACTCGGTTTTAGTGAGTGGGAGCTCATAGAAGAAAAGATTGTGAACGGGAGGAGCGCGTAACCAAAAGAAGTCGAGATAGTTAAGAGGTAACGACTTAGCGGCAACGGTAGCTAGTGGTGGCGATACTTGAGACTGTTCAATAACAGTCAAGATGGGACGGGAAGCCATTTGATGTACTTGACTAATTCCTTTCAAAGTTCCAAAATGAGTTGATTTATAATGGAGGTTTATAAGAAGAGTGCCTTGTTTACCACATAAGGATCTTTGTTATTATTATTTGATTGAAACCCTCGAAGTTGATATTTATAAGAAGAGTGCCTTGTTTACCACATAAGGATCTTTGTCATTATTAATAGATTGAGACCCTCGAAGTTGATATTAAGAAGAGTGCCTTGTTTACCACATAAGGATCTTTGTTACTCCGTATTATTATTCGAAGTTGATATTTGTAAGCTTTTGGTTGCATTATTATATGTGGCCGCGACTTATTATATGATTTTTTAACGATGATGTATTTTTTTTCGCTTAACAATTTATCGTTTGAAAGATGTTTTATTTTAAAAAAGATGGAAAGCGGCTTTTTTTAATTTTGTAAAAAAATATAATAAATAACCAAAATTTGTATATCAGATCTTTAAAATTAAAGAATATGAAGTCTAGATTAAATCAGCTCCGGCCGAACATGCCAACTAGCATGTTCCTTGTTATTCTTCGCATTCCACAATTGTTGCGCAAGTCAAATTTACAAGCAATTATTCCAACTCGTGATCAAGACGTACTTGTCCACTTTTATCTTCTAGAACTTGGATGGCCAAAAAATTTGTTTAATTCTTCACCATGATCAAGACTTGTTCTCCGTTTAGAAAAGTGTTTTTACCGATACGAGTGTTTTTATCGAAAACTAAACAAGTTACAATACATCACAGTAATTGGAAGAAAAGAAACAAAACTAAAGAATACAGTTTCTAATTGAGCTAATTTTCAAAATAGGACAAAAGTTTAACTTTTTTTAAAAAAAGGTACAAAAATAATACCTATTTTCTAAATGGTCATGTGCGAATGTGCGACTCCACTAATTTGTTGACACGTGTCCAGATAAAAAGTATAACACCAATCATTTGTTGGTCCAAACAGACGTGCGAACGACGGTGTGCGAGTTCCGGCTAATGTGCGAACTAAGCCAACAAACATATACATATCCAGATCCACAGATCCAAACACCACCACCATCCACCACACCATCCAAACACCACCACCATCCACCACACCATCGACACCACCATCGAAACAACACCATCGACACCACCATCCAAATGGTTCTCCCGTGACTCTGTAACAAAGATATAATCACTAAAAGAAAGACAAAAGTAACTTATAACCAAAAAAAGATGCAGTTTAACATTCACTGTGCAGTACGAACACAAAAACCAGCAGAAGGAAGATGAATAAGTATTTCAGTTTGGCTTCAATGCAAAAGACTATAGACAACTTCGAAACAGGGCCAGCCAAGCCAATAAAAAGAACTCGTTAATGGCACGTTTGGATGCGCGTCTTGAATTTGGTTATGTGATATATCAGTTGATATAAGAAAGTGATGTGTCACGTAAGTAATTATGAATAATAAAAAAGTAAGCGTCTGGCATATTCAGATTATTTATGCAACTGAGAAAAAAATACCATAAAAGACTATCTTGTAAAATTGGGCTAAAAGTCTCACTATTCAGATCAAAAGAACCTTGTTGCAACAACTATGAAACTACTTATCTGTAGGTGATTCTCTGACCTCTAAATAACCAGGAGTAGAACCTCTTTTGCCAATGGTGGTGGTGTTTGGATGGCGGTGTCGATGGTGGTGGTGTTTGGATGGTGTGGTGGATGGTGATGATGTTTGGATGGTGTGGTGGATGATGGCGGTGATTGGATCTGTGAATCTGGATATGTATATGTTTGTGAGCTTAGTTCGCACATTAGCCGAAATTCGCACACCGTCGTTCGCACATCTGTTTGGGCCAACAAATTATTGGTGTTGTAATTTTTGTCTGGACACGTGTCAACAAATTAGTGGATATGTATATGTTTGTGAGCTTAGTTCGCACATTAGCCAGTATTATTTTTATACATTTTTTTGAAAAAAGTTAAAATTTTGTCATCTTTTGAGAATTAGCTCAATTAAAAACTGTATTCTTTAGTTTTGTTTCTTTTCTTCCAATTATTGTGATGTATTGAAACTTGTTTAGTGGCTAATAATTATACTAGACGAATACTCGCGCAAAGCGACAGTGTATAGCGGCTAATAATTATACTTGTGAACTTATGGTTCTGATGTGACTCCTGATGCAACACTTACGAGTTCAACTTGTAGTTATTGCAAGAAAATAATTTACGTGTTATGAACGAAAAATAATAAAACTTTGAGAATTAAACAATATATAAAATATTAATTTAATATTGGACTACACACTCTCACCCATAACTCCATTGGACTATGCCATGCCAACTCCATCACCACCAAACTCACCACCACCTCCTTCCCCTATCATGGCACAACCTATCCAACCCCATCCCTTTGATCTATATAGTGCTAATTGCCTATGTTGCCTCCATAACCGTAACCTCGTCTTCTCCTTGAGAGATGAGATTCATTTCATGTTCTCCAATGTGGAGCATCTTTTGACACCACCACCACCCCAAATGATGTCACCATCTCCACCACCTCCAAGCCCACAAAACTAAACATGTTCATGTTTAATTTTTCAACAATAAATTTTTAGGACCCTCTTGAAAATGAAGCTTGCCTCTAGTCATTAAGGCTTTATGCTTCTTATTGTCTCTTTTTATGCTTCTCTTGTAATCATACCTATGTATGACATTTTTTTATGAATGAATGTTTTCTTTTATGTGGTTGTTTTATTTTTGGGGGCTTGGCTACTTAGTCATTTATTTGTGGTTGGATATTTGTCATAAGTGCTACATGTTAGATCTTGTATATTTGTCATCTAACCTTGTTTTGTAGCACAAATTATTGCTCGATTCCTTGGTGTCCTCCAAACGAGGGGGAGTATACATCAAGGGAGAGCCTTAGCAACCTTTTTGCTTCGACAAAAACGGGGAGGAATGGGAGTAAACTCATTAAAAACTTGTTAAAACTAATTTTAACTTAAAATGAATTTATGTTTTGTCATCATCAAAAAGGGGGAGATTGTTGATGCAAATAATGTTCTAAAAACGTTAATTCTATCTTTCGATAACTTCACGTTTTGAGGATGACAAAATGTGAAAACACGTTACGTTAAAATTAACTTAAACAAGTTTTTAATCGAAAGTTCCCATTTCTAAGCAAATCACTCTAGAACAAATTTACAACTTGACAAATGATCAAAGAAGTGAATTTGTGTTTTAGACATCGCATTTTTATGTGACAAAACATTTCTTTCAAAAATATACTTTACAAATTATTTTTGAATAATTAAGAAATGTTTTAATGGAAAAATAAGTTCAAAATACATAACAGCTATTTTCCCCCCAAAATCAGCTCCAAACTTCCCCAAATAAGTTTTCACCAGAAAAGACAAAAAGAGGAGCGTTTTTGTCTGGCACGGTACCACTAAATTTAGTGGTACCGTGTGTGGTTTAGTGGTGCCGTGTCCCTATAACGGCCAGATTTTTTCTGCCTATAAATACCAGCCCACTTCACAGATTTTGGGCATCCTTTTTCACACAAAACTTTCTGAGTTTAATACTCTCTTCACATCTTCTCTTCTTGATCATTTAGTTTAGTTTTCTTTTGTTTAAGAGTGGTCCAATCATCCATCCAAGTGATCCTCTTCATTCCTCTTCTAGTGCAAGAGAAGAACTCAAGGTATTCTAGAAGATACAAGAGTTGTAGTTATAGTTAGAGCACTTGTAACATTTGTTACACACTTGTTGTATCCTTATATACATCAAGATCATTTTTTTTTTAGAAAGTGTGAGAGAAGATCGTTGTGATCTTATAGAGATAGTGAATATCTCTTGTAGCCTTTGAGCTAGTGTGTTGATCAAGTTGATCAAGAGTTGATAGAATAGGTTGAGTCAAGTGTAAGGTGGTCATTGTAATCTTGTGAGATTTTGGGGATCTCTTGAGTCTTGTGTGTTGAGTGTGTGAAGTTGAAAGGATCAGGTAGATCGTGGTAGATTGGTGCTAGCTAAGATTAGCACTCGACATCTAGCTTAGTGTCGGAAATAGGATAAGCGACGTGTACGGTTTTCTCCACCTAAAGGGAGGTTGTTGACATAGTGCTTGAAACTCTAGAGTGTGGTACTTGGGGAGTGGAGTAGGGCGAAGAAGAGCTTCGTAGCCGAACCACTATAAATCCTTTTGTCCCGGTTTGATCTTTTCATCTCTTCTCTTTATTTTCATTACTTATAATTAGTTAGTTTAGTGTGTTGTTCATATTGGTGTTGATTGATTGAACATAAGACTCGAATTAAAGTTTTTCAATAGTAAAAGTTTTTGAGACAACTTAAAAACCGGTAAAACTATTCAACCCCCCTTCTAATTTTCCACACTAGACTTGTTGGTTGTAAGAGGATTGTCTGTTTTAAGTGCCTAAAAACTGACTCAGGTACCCACGGATTGGGCGGAACCAAATCTTTGGTTCCGTCCGTCTTATCGAAGGGTACCATGGGACCAGAATTGATTTGGTCATGTTTTGTCATTTTTGATCAAACGAAGGTTCAAGCTAAGGTCTATTTACTTATAACTACATATTTGGTTTCACTAATTCTAGTCAAAGTCTAAGGAGACTTAATGCTTCTCGTTTAAGAGGTTTGTCAAATACATGATGTGTTTTTCATTTGACGAGGTATTGGTGCAAAACTGTGATGTTGAGCTAAGAAGGTTTGCAAAACTTGTGGTTTTGTGAACTGATTTTAACTGAATGGTGTGAACCTACATGTTGGTATTTGAGGATGTAAGAAACATGAGTACATGTTCTTTAATGCGAAAAGACAATTATGTGAATGAATTTCTCTCCCCCTTAATTGGTGGACATTCAACATAATCTGTAATGAAGAAAGTGTTGCAGGTTAATGCGAGCGATGAGCTTGTTAATGTTTTTGGTTAGCATACAAAGAACTTCATCCTTGAAGTCACGTAGCTCTTCTCTATCAATGCGAGATGATCGCATGACGAGGCATGTGGTTTTCTCATTGGAGGTGTATTGTTATAACTAAAAGGTGATGGAGATGTTGTTAGGAAAGCGGGAGCAATAATGCAATTTGGAAAGAGGTCGATTGAAAGATACGCAAACACAAATTCCAAGCCTCTTAATCCCATTAGCTTTAAAGACTATATTCAAGTGAATGAGTCCTATAAGCATATTACTAATCTACGTAGCAATAAAGGGATTACAATTATGCTAAATAGGCATAACGAAATGAAATAACAAATAATTTGTTATCAACCTACAAGACAAAAGTCTTAATGACAAAAGATGTGAATATCATAAGATGACATCTTATATAAACAAAAACAAATAATTGACTACTAGACAAAAAGTTACCACATAGCATCAAGACAAATAATCATATTACAAGAGAGCATGACATTGTTTGAGATACTACATTGTGAAATTGTTTTGATGTTAGGCTTAGTCACTTAAGCATACTTACTCATTGATTAACCCAATTATTTATGTGATTAAGAATAAAAATGACTTCTAAATGTTTATCATACTAAAATCACTTAGACACATTATAGGTGCACACATGGCAAACAAATAGTGTGACAAAGTCACAAAAGAAGTGAGACGACAGGTTCATGCAAACAATTCTAACATTTTGGAAGCATCCATCATTTGGACTATCCTACGAAAAATCTCAATGAATGTCAACTATCTAACACCATGTATTAAAAATGACATACCGTAAGTTAACAAGAACCATGTTAATCTTGTGAAATATCATATAACAAGTATCATGCAAATCATGTTAACATCTAGTAGCATGAAACATATATAAGCATGCAGACAAAACCTTTCGAAGGTTTACACATTTGACCATCAATCAAATAATTATCATGATAACGTCAAGATACTTAATCATATCAAACAAATAACATGTAATCAACACATGTATATGTAATGCAAGTGATTTTACTAAGAAAAATCACATCTACTACTTGGTTGATTAATATTCCTAAGACAAGATAAATTATCTTATTTTAATACTTACTTTAGGCAAGTATAGGAATAAAGATTTTTCAAGTTGGAGAATGAATATGAGACTATTACTAGCGGTGCTAAATTCAAGCTAAACACGACCATTTTTACGGGTGATTCCTTCTCTGCTGGAAGCAATTTAACCGTTAGGTTAAATTGAGTTTCTAGTGCAATAGGTTCTCCAGTAGTCATTCTCATGTCTGAAAGATAGGAATTCCTATTTTTGCTTATCGAAGTATATAAAATATGATAGTTCACCAATACTTGGCTTAATGAGACTCAACTATTTCTATTAAAACTAAGGTGATTAAGATGTCATGTTATACATGGGAATTTGACAAATAAGTGTCAACAGATTTTAATCTTTGTGTTTGGAATCTAAGGTTGAATGATCTAAAGGGTGACATCTTTTATGTTGAGTTTAAGTATGTGTTATGCAAGTGATTTGATCATCTAAGACCAGGAGATGTGTTTGTGTGTGATAATGGAATATATTAAGAACGTTCTCAAGAAAGTTCTTTGGAACAAGTATCTAAATAAAGTTACCAACTTTTATTGATCTTGTGTATGCTAAAGAGATGTGTAGGATATGCACATGGTTTGAACTAGATTATGAGCAAGGTTTGGTTATGATGTACGCTTGAAAGGAAATAGAGACATATAGTATCTTTCAACAAGTAAGATTATCTCATGGGATAAAGTCATCATGCTTATGAAAACAAGTATGACAAGATAAGGGGGAAGCTCTAGTTCATAGAACTTGTAGATGTTTGTTTAAGATCATTTGGCTAATGAGGTGTAATGAAATTTCTTGTGACATAACCGTACATGTTGCATGAAAAGAATGATGCATAGAATATACATTACCGTTTTAACAAGATGAGAACTAAATGCATGATTTCTTAGGCATAATGTTTTCCGAAACATCATGTTTTCCTAAATGAAGATATGAACCCAAAGTGTTTGAGTCAGATAAACCTATCCTAAATATACTTGGGGATGACATGAAGAATTCATTTGAGTTTCTTATGTATGCTTCTCAAGATTCATTGTTACTTGGGGTGCATGAGGTTGGCTTTGAGATTGAATTTTAACATATGTTGTTAAAATTTTGATTTAAGGTTTAATGGAACTTATGCAGAAGTTTAACAACAAAGTATTACTAATACTTTTGATAACTTGTGAAAGTGGTACTACTTAAACCTAGTGGAACTTGATAAACAATGAATGTGAGTATCATGCTCATTTGATGGTGAAGGTTCTAATCCTATAGGTGGTAAAGTATGGTTGAGTTTGTTTAATGTGCATTTGATTTGGTACGAGTGTTTTAACATAAGTTGTTAAAATACTTGGGTGTTGATTCTTTCGGATATGACTTTTAATGACTACAATCATGAGTCAAATTATACTTGAATATTTCGGATGTAATACTTAAGTTGTCAATCCTACTTTGAGAAAAAGGATAGCAAGACTTGATAATTACATCTATAACCTAAGTTTGAGTTATGACTCGATGTAAGTCGTCTTGAAGGATGACATGTTAACCAAGTGAAGCAACAAACATGAATATCTACAATTATGAGTTGGGCTTGTGATCTGTGATATCTTTGCACACAGTGAGTCTGGTTTAGTTAGGAAGTTGTCAATTTATAAATCAAGTTAATGGATGAGTAAATGACGGGTGAATGCAGTGAATGTGTGTAATGATCATAATTACTCATTGGTCCATGGATTGCAAGGAACCAATTTTAGGGTTCCTTTCTTTATGGAGAAAGGTACCTTGGAGAATTTTCGTGAAATTTGAAAGTATGGTTAGAGATGATTATCCTATAGGTGCAAGTGATATGTCCTAATCCTAATATGAGTGAACATCAGTGAAAAGAATCCTAGTGATGAAAGTGAGTGATTTTGAGAGAGAGATTTAAACGAAAACTTAAAAGTCTAGCTGTTTGTACTGGCGGAACCAAATGATAACAAAGGCGGAGCCCAGTTTTTGGTTCCGCGGAATCCGTTGGTTGTTTTTGGGCGGAGCCAAAGACTTCAACAGACGGAACCCAAATTTTGGATCCGCCATATCCGCTGATTGAAATTTCTTAATAGAGGGCATTTCTAAGTACCTGAAACCCGTTGAAATCCCGAAAATTATCCTAAATCATATGTAATTAATTAGTTGTGGTTGTGGTATGTGCTTATTCACATACCTTTTATTTACCAAATTAAGACCAAAACGACCAAAAACTAACCAAAATGGCAAAGATATTTGTGTTTTTGTGTGTTTATGAGCAGGAACAGATATCGAGAAAAAGGGACAAAATCATGCAAAAACCGGGAAAACGAGCACGAGATATGGAAGTGATATTTATAGCCGAATGCCGGGAAGCAAAAAGTCAAAATCAAGTCCTCAGAGTCTCACCAAATGACAAGAATAACCCTTGGATTCATTTTGGAAATGTGGCAAGATCGGCCCTGAGATTTCAAGAAATACATATTTGGTCCTTATCAATTTTCACTTTACACAAATTTACTAAATCCTAAACCAAACAAACCTAAACTAAATAAACTTAACCCAATAACCCTCCTAGCCCAATACCAGCCCACTCACCCTTAAATAATAAACCCGGGTCAAACCAACCCGTCAAACCCAACCAAAATACCCGACGGTCAAAAGAAATAAACTCCAGTCAAACGCTCACAAATTACCCGCCCCCTTTCCTAGTTTACCCAGAAATTGTACTGTTGGATAAACCCTAATTACCTCGTACGAGATTTTCACCACAATTAAGGGTACAATCGGTACATCTCCAAAGGCCTGACACATCACTGACAAGGGAATGAGGACGTGGCAGAATGGAACTCTCCTATTGGTGGATGATACGTGTTCAATTTAATCCAAGGGCCAGAAACGATTTGGTGATATCAAAAGATGATCTGAGGGCTAATGATGATTCAAACTAACACAATATCACTCGGATCAGTGACATGGCATCTCACGGGTTGGCTATAAAAGGAACTCTTCATTCACGAATTGAGGTGTTAATTAATTAGGTTTAGGAGTAGTGTAAAGTAGATTTAGAGTATTGTTATGCTGTCAGTTTTATCTCTGAATTGTAGTTTTTAAAATTCCCTTTGTAACTCTTAATTTTAGTTAATGAAAATTTAGTCTTGTTCCACTTTTGATCTTAATCTCTTATGTGTTATCTCTTATTTTAGCTTATTCAGAAGTGTTCAAGTAGCTTGTTAAAAATTACTTTAGCTTATTTTAAACTTCATATTTGATTAATGTTCAAATTCTTCCAAAAATCCAAAAACATTGAAAAATATTAGAAAATACAAAAATAATGTCAAAACATAGCTTCAATAAGCTATTTTCTCATCAGTAAAAGCTCATATAAGCTTAATAGCTTGTTGTGAGTGTTTGGTCTTTCAAATCTAAATCAGTCTACGCTTCACAAAACCAAAAGTCAACAAAAAGTCAAATGAGCAGTCAAATAAGCTCAGGGAGAATAAGCTGTTCAGAAGGAGTTTGTTTGAGGTGTATTTGGCTTATTGCATAAGCCTGGGTGTTCCTTTTTGGTTCAGATCTGGTCCTACCTTAGTATTCACTAGTAAGTCTCTTTTGGTTCACATATCTAGCTTATTTAGAAACTGCTTAATTTAAGTGCTTAAGTAGAATTAATAATTGTTTTTCAGTAATCAATTTAGTTAGATAATCAGTTGAGTTTAATTTTTCAAGCTTATTTCAGTAGTAATTAGTTTAAAATTGCATTAGTAGTTTTTAAGGGTGTGTTTGGCATAGTAGTTGTTAGATGTCATATAGCTTGCCACTGTTCAATTGCATTATCCAGGGATTGATTAAGTTGAGAATAGGTGTATTAAGCCTAGGTCAGTAGGTATTTTGAGGAATTAAGCTTATTTAGATATTCTCGGTTCATAGTCTGATTTACTAGCATAATCTGCCTATAATAAGCACAACTTCAGCTGAGCTTATTTAAGGTCTCATTTTAGCATTTCTGAGTTGGTTTTTAGTGTTGAAGTAAGTATTCAAGAGCTGGATTAGAGTTAGTAAGAATTGCCCTAGTTTTGCGCCAATTCCATAACTGCTGTCACAGTCCATTTTGTGCAGTCCATAGGTTTCTTAACTGCTGATCTCAGCTTATCTGTGACTTAACCAGATAAGCTGAGACCTTAATTTTTGGTTTGTAGGTAGTTGATATAGCTAGCTTGTAGTATAATATCTGGGATTGGGGATTCTAGCTTATTTAGACAGCTTATAAAGGTCTGCAAATTCTGCCATAATACCGGATTTTACCTGCACAGTTTCATATCCCCATCAGCACCTGGTCTAGGGTAGAATTAGGTGAGTAATTGGCCACCAATTTTGGGCATTCTTGGTTTCAGAATAGATTTCCATATAAGCTTTCTTCTTGTTCTTCTGGATTCCCCAATTAAGGCCTGGTTCAGCTTAATTTTCAGCTGCAAAGTAGGGTAGAAAGCATTTTTAGTTCTGTCTTGAAAATAAGCTGTGCAGCAACTTTGTAGCTTATTCCTTTAGCTTATTTGATCTATCTGAGTTGTTTTAAGCTTAAATTAGTCCATTGCATGATACTTGAGCTTTTGAGAATTTTTGGACAGCTTGTGCTTATTTTGTGCTTATTTCACAAGTGCTTATTAGGCTGTTTAGCTGATTTAAGCTTATTCTTGTCCTGATTTTATTTTTCCTAGATAGCTTCTTTTATTTTAGAATTACTCAGAAATTTTCAGAATTTTCCAAGTTGTTTTAATATTTTTAAATCATTTAAATAGTTTAAATTAGTTTTTAATTCATTAAAAATTCATAAAAAGTCAAAAAAATATTTTTCTTTTTCCAAAAATTTTCTTTTTATATTTAGAGTTCAGGAAAAATAATTTTATATTTTTAGGTCTTAAATTTTAGAATTTCACTTTTATTTACGTTTTATAATTCGTCGCGTAACGTTTTTAAAATTCAAATTGCGTTTTTAGATTAGTATGCTTAGTATAATCGTTCCCTTAGCTTAATTAGTTAATTTCGTTTAATATTTCATTATTCGTAGTATAAAATCACCAATCATCACTCTTTTCACACACATTCACCACACATATTCGACAACGCAACGAAAACTCGAATTCAACCTTCGTTGGGACACGACCCGGGGAAAACGCATCCGTTGTGTTTTCTTTGAAATATATAAATACGACAAATCAAAAAAAATGGCGCCGCTGCCGGGGAAGGTTGAAGTGAGTTCGTGATTCCGTTTTTCGATTCGTGTTTTGAAGACCCTTCCCCGTGAAGTTATCGCTTTCATTTGTAAATATTTTCTTCTTATAAAACCCAAAAAGATTTTCTCTTCAAAAATTTATTTCCTTTTTCTTTTGTAATTTTCCATGTTTCTAAAATTTAAAAATCCAAAAACATTCTTCTTAATCCTCTTATCCGTTTGATTCTTTATCTATATCCCTCTATCCGTTTAATTCCTCTTCTCTATGTCTTCATCTTACCATTATGGTTGTCAATGGTGTGGCGGTCCTCATAATGGTGGGAATTGTCCCGGTTGTAGCATGGTGGAATCGGGAAACGGGTTTGTCTATGACCAAAATCCTTATTCTTACCATGAAACAACCGACTTTTTCAACCAGCCCCCACAACATCAGATGGAGACATACTCGTGTGAGTTTTGTGGAGGTAGTCCTCACCCGGGTTTTGATTGTCAAACAGGGAACACGTTTGTCTATGAACAAGTTCCATGTAATCAAAACTTCGGTTATGACCACTGATGAACTCAAATAAGTACATTTTATTACTATCATTTATCCTATTAATTTGACTTGTTTTACTATATTATGTATGAGGATTGATACTTAATTGTTTACTTTTGTAATTCTCAGGTAAAAACAAGCATTTGGTGAAACTTAGCTATTTTGGACTAATTAAGGAGCAAAACGTGCATAAAGTGAAAGTCTACTGACATGGACAAGATCAAGTCAATTCTGCTCCAGATGTGCCGCATCTCACTCTCAACATGCGCCGCATCTCTATCAAGATATCACCAGAAACGATCCAAGATACAAGAGGACATGCGCCGCATCTAATAAAGAGTTACGCCGCATCTTCTGGCGGTGTACGAATATTCCTGAATATTATAATCTTGGACCCCACGCGAAGTTAAGTACATGCGCCGCATCTACTTAGTAGATGCGCCGCATCTTCCCTCAGACAGAAACTATAAATACCCCGTAGACCAGACGAATTAAAGAGTTCCAAAACCCTAACACCGAAGACCGAACAGTAGGAAACAAAGGACGAAATTCAGTCAAGGAGGCAGCACAAGACACACCCAAATCAAAGATACAAGAGCTGTAAGAAGGTGCTGCATGCATTTAATTCATTAAGTAGTTTTGTTTTATTGTGTTAGCAAACTTTAATTCATCAGGATTGGTGGCTTGTGTAATGTGACAACGGAAAGATTGCACTCCCTTTAATACTTGCTTTCCCATCAATTAAAGTTTATATGTTGATGTCTTTGGTTACTACTTATTAGTGCATTGATAACCTCTGTGTTTATTAGTGGCTTGCGGGCATTTGACTGCGGGACATAATGTGGCTCCCACGGTTGTTTCTAAATTGATCACTTAGGAATAACTTTTAGACATAAGTAATCATTAAGGGTTTACTCGCCGATAAGAATAGGACCAACGAGAAAGGATTAACTACATACACTTCATATAAAGCTATCAATAAAACAAGTGACAATCTACTTAATTATAAGGACAGCCCTCTTATTGTCTCGAGTATCTATCTGTGTACGTGTGTGCTACTTGCTGATTCGTGCCTATTGGTTTATTTTATTATTTTAATTGCAACAAATCGTGCCAGTCTCTCAGGCTGAAACCCCTTGCGTTAGGATATTAAAATACTGATTAGAATAACGAGATAATACGTTCCACTCTTAGTGATCGACACTCTACTTACCATTATCTTCATACTGACCGGGTACACTGCTCGTTAAGTGTGTGTGTTATTGATAAGTCGGCTAAATATAAATTTAAAACTTGAGTAGGCATTAAAACTGCTAAACCGCAACGACACATCACGCGCATCAAGTTTTTGGCGCCGCTGCCGGGGAGTGAATTGTTATTATCTGTTAATTTGATTAGTATTTTAATTAGGTTTTTCTTTTTATTAGATTAATTGCATCATTGTACTATTTTGCATATTTGTTGTATTGTGTGTTAATTGTTTTCTTTTATTTTTGTGTGTTTATTTTGTTTGTGTGTTTAATTTTTTGTTTTTATTTTTCGTATTTTTCTGTTCTGCTATCGTTGTACTGTGCTAAATCAAAACGATACGGCGCATCTGATCTCTCAGATACGGCGTATTGCGTTTAATTTTTTTTAATACAACGCGTTTAATTAATTCGATACGACGCATCTTTTCCCCAAGATACGGCGTATCTGTTTTTAATAAAAAAAAATTTCTAAGCGATAAAGTAATACGACGCATCTGCTTTTGCAGATGCGGCGTATCTGTTTTTAAATAAAATTTTTTTTTTTTTTTTTTCTAAACGTTAACGCCATACGACGCATCTGCTTTAGCCGATACGGCGTATCTATTATTTTAATTAAAAACAGTTTGCGAATTATTAAACAGATACGGCGTATCGATCTCTATCGATACGGCGCATCTTACTGAATCAAAAATCTTTTTTTTAAACGTAACGAAAATACGGCGCATTAACTTTCGTTAATACGACGCATTTAATTTTAATTAGATAAGCTGATTTTTGATTAATTAATTCGATACGGCGCATTCTTAAATTCTAAAACGGCGTATCTATTTTCTGAATAAAGTCTGATTAAATTTTAACGATTATAAGATACGGCGTATCCAACTTTTTGGATACGGCGCATCGTATGCAGATATCAGTAACTTTAATTTTTCGTATTCCGTTTTCGTTATTAATTATCTGATATATTACTTTCTCGAGCATACCCTACTGATGCTTTTGTGATTGATTTCAGGAAGTGCATGACCAGGAGTTTCTACGAAGAACTTGATTCAACCTTTCGAAGATCCTGAACGAGCCCTACATTCACTTAAAAGGCTTTTCAACACAAGAAGCTTTGATCTTTCAAGTTCACTCGAGCTTGATTACTTTTCTGAAGAAAAAGAGGAAGTTGAAACAGAAACAATGGGCGAAAACACTACTATGGAGGAATACATGAACAATACCCGTGCTGATTACACTTCAGGAGTTGCTAGACCTAAGTTTGATGACAAGTCAAAATTTGAGTTGAAGGGACAATTTCTCAAAGAGCTCAGAGAAATGCTTTCAGTGGGACGGAACAAGAGGATGCTAATGAGCATGTTGAAAAAGGTCCTGGAAATTGCAGATTTTTTACTACAGAAAGTGTCAATACCGATCAACTCATGCTAAGAATCTTCCCAATCTCACTAAAAGGAGCTGCTAACAAGTGGCTAAGGAATGAACCTGCTAGTTCAATCACTACATGGGAAGGTTTGAAGAGCAAATTCCTGAAGAGATATTGTCCACCTGCTAAGACTGCTAAAAAGATGGAGGCTATCAATAGTTTCAAGCAAGAGCCTGATGAAACCCTTTATCAAGCTTGGGAACGATTTAAAGATTTATTGATAAAATGTCCTCAACACTATCTAACCCCTATGCAGGAAAATAATATTGTTTTATCAGGGATTGGCGTGCCTACAAGACAGATTTTGGATGCTAAGGGAGCTGTACCTCAGATGAGTGCAACTAATGCTAGGAAAGCGATCCAAGAAGCTGCTGATCATTCTCAAAAATGGCACGATGGGACCTCTACTAGATCTAAGAGCAGCACTAATTTTGACGGGATTGCTGCTATTCAAGCTCAATTGGATAAAATTAGTAGAGAAATGAAGAAGCGTGATGAAAGAGCGTATGCTGCCCAAGTTGGATGTGAAAAGTGTGAAGGACCTCACTACACTAAGGATTGTCCGAGTAAGAATGAAAGTGAGACGTTTGAAGAAGCTTATTACACCCCATTTGGACAACCCATTCCGACCTTCAGGAAGATTTAGGGAAGCTAGTCCGGGATTCTATCAAAAGAACAACTTCAAAATCCCGCTTATCAAGAGAGGAGGCAGACTTTAGACGATACTTTAAAAGCAAATTATGGCCGATGCTGCTAAAAGACATGAAGAGAATACTGCTATGATCCAAGGGAAATTCGAGCTTCAACGGACACTACTACAAAGAAATCAAGGAGCTTCGATCAAAGCATTGGAACAAACAAATTGGTCAAATGAGCAAAGTTCTTCAAGAAAGGGGATATGGAAGTTTACCGAGTTCAACTGAAACCAACCCAAGGGATCATGTCAAGGCCATAAGCACCACTGAAGAGTCACTCCTAATATACCTAGAAGGTCGAGAATGGTAAATGATGGTGCAAGACCCGAATTTTTCTTTAACTCTTCAATCAGCTTAGGAGACTACTAAAAGAGAAGACAAAAATTGAAGAGGAGATTAAGGCAACAATGAAAGAAGAGAGCCCTGCAACCGATTTCAAATGCCTTGCCTCATAAAGAAAGAGACCCAGGAAGTTTTACTCTACCTTGTTCTATTAATAATATATCTTTCAATAAGTGTTTGGCTGACTTAGGAGCTAGTGTTAGTGTTATGCCTCTTAAGACATTCGCTACCCTAGGACTAGGAAAATTGCACACCAACTAAATTACTTATTGAATTGGCTGATAAAACAGTAAAACGACCTGAAGGGATTGCTAATAATGTGCTAGTTAAGATTGAGCAGTTTATTTTCCCGTAGACTTTATTATACTAGACATTGCCCGAGGATGTTAAGATTCCTTTAATCCTCGGAAGACCTTTCTTGTCTACTGCCCATGCTAAAATTGATGTGTTTAAGAGAAAATTTTCATTAAGGGTAGGGAATAATAAACTAGTCTATAAGTGCCAAGATCCGGTTAAAAGCATAAATTAGAAGTGTTTATGTACTAGGATTAAGAGAAACGTATGGACCTCGATCTTGAAGCTAGACTTATGGGAGAAACATTGATTCAAAACAACTCAACTAATCCTAATCATGAAGACTTTGAGGAATTCATTGACCTTTAATGTACCTACCGAACTTAGACGCGATATTGTTAGTGATTCTGATGATGAGTGGTATGATTGTTAGTAATTAATAAACGTAGGAGAGTAGTTGAGAAAACGAATTTGAACAATGATGTGTTTATTGAACTACCACCCCCCCCTAGCTTATTTGTGCCTATATGATAACAAGAATTTCCCGTCTATCATTTTGTCATCTCTGCCCGAAAGGGACAGGACTTTGTTTATACAGATATTAAAAAAGGCCGGGGGAAAAAAGGAGGGGAAAGGGAGTGTTAAATTTTTATAATTGGGGTGAAGGAGCGGGGGGTTTTTTCGACTCCTTAATATCGTACTAAGGAGCTAAAAATTGATCAATTTAAGACTCTGGAAAAAAAGCAAGGGCTTACGGGGGGACAACCCGGATTTTTTTTTAATTCGGGGTTTTTGTGTCGGTCAGCCCCCGCCCACGGATACGGCGCCCTCGCTCTGAGATGCGCGCATCTCCTGCAATGGTCATATTTTATTTTTTTTTTCTCCCCTTTTTTTTTCGATTTTAAAAAAATTTTATCATTTTTTTTAAGGGCATTTCCTCAATGGTAATCTTATTTTTTTTTCGTTTTTAAAAAAATTTTTCCCTTTTTTTAATGGGGCGCTTTTCCCTGGTTAAGGGGGTGCGGCGTCTTTTTTGATCCGTATTTTTCCCCGGCTCGATACGGGGGGATCTTTTTCAATAAGAAAGGGGCGCATCGAGGGGCCTGTAAATTTTTTTTTAATTTTAAGTTTTATTTTTCCAAACTACAATTTTTATGCAAGTTTAAACCCCTTTTTTATCTTGGTGTGTTTTAAATGTTGGTGGTATTATGTTTCCCGGGTTTCCTGTGGAACCCCCAATATAAAACTTTAAATTTCTAACCAAAAGGGGAATTGTTTTTGTCTTATACAAAAAGGGGGTCTACCGACAAATCTCAGGGGAGTTTTTTGTTTAATTCTTTTTTTTTCCAGTTTTCCCCTTTTTTCCCAAACAACGAGGACGTTTTTTAACTTGGGGGGGGGGGTTGGAGAATTGAACCCTTAAAATTTTCTTGTCCTAAATTTTTTCAAAAATTTTTGCTTAAAATTGTTTTTAAATATCAAACTTAAAAATTTTTTAGATTTTTTTTTAAAATTAAGTTACATAATGCACACATGACGTTATTTTAAAAAAATTTGTTTTTCAAAATTCAAACTATGAGGGGGGCCGGGGACTTGAAAACTTTAAAATTTTTGGGGGGGATATATTGGGAAAACCCCCATAAGATATTATTTTAAAATTTGGGGAAGCTTGTTAAATTGGTAAAATTTTAGTTTTAACCAAAAATTGCTTTATAGTTTTTGTTTTATTAGCAATCATGGTTAGTTAACCCCCCTATAAACCCTTTTTTACTCCCCTTTTTTGAGAAGGGGTCCCCCCAGAAAAACACCCCGACCCATTCCTTGTTTTTTTACCCCTATGTTTAAAATTTTGTTACACCCTTCCCCCTTGGGGCCCCCCGGGGGAATTAAAAACCCCCGGGGTTTGGGTTTTAATTTTAGGCGGTGTTTTTCCTTCATTACCTTGTTTTTGGTGCGTAATTATTATTAGGAAATGGGAAATTCACAAGCAATTGGGGGGAAATTTAAAAATTGTATATTTTGAGTTTATTTTTGGGTTTTTTATATTTCACTATTACCATTATTTCTGAATTGAAAAGTATGAATAAAAATTTTCCGGGGGGAAAGGAAATTGAGTGATTGGGGAAATTTTACAAACTTGGGGTTTTTTAAAGTTTAAAAAAAAAAAAAAAAAAAAAAAAAAAAAAAAAAGGAAAAAAAGAAAAGAAAAAGAAAAAAAAAAAAAAGTTGGATGTTTATTTTAACAATTATGTAAAAAAATGTAAGGGGTCGATATCACCACTTTTGTTGTATTTTCTATGGATTGAAGGGGGGAAATTGGAGTTAGGAAGCCAGTTAAAAGGTTTTTTTTTTGATTAAATTTGTTGGATAATTCGTGTCTACCTTTTTAAAGGTGTGTTTTTTAAATGTTTTTAAACGTGGTTATTTTTAAGGGGTTTTATCTTATTAGGGGGGGGTTGGGAAAATGGGTTAACCCCATTTTGGGTTTTTAAATTTTTTTGTTTTGTTTATTTTTTTTTTTACCCAATTTTTATCCCAAATGTTTCCAACCCTTTATTTTTCTTTATCCAACCAACTTTGATTTATTTGGATTGGGATTTAAGCAATTTAAGTATCGTAGCGGGTTCGGCTATGTATTTTGATTTTTCGCCTTTTTATTTATTATTATTGGGGAAGTTTGGCCCCTTTTTTTGCCTATTCGAGTTAAGGATTGAGCAATTTTTAAGTATCGGGGTTTTGTGGATTCGATCTGTTTTTTTTATTTTGTCGTTTCTGGAATTTGAGATCGGTATGAAAAAAAAAAAATTAACCCCAAAAACCTTTAAAAAACCCCCTTTTTTTCCCCTTTAGCTTGTTTTTCCTTACTTTAGTGGTGGGGTTGGATTTTTTCCCCAACTTTGATGATTGCGCGACTGGACTTAAAATTAGATTTGCTTTTATCGACTTTTTTTTTTTTTCTTCTAAATTTTTAAGTGTTTAGTTTGTGATTATGAAATGAAGAATAAGCTTAAATTAAAAAAAATCCTAAACATTTTTTTTATCTTTTCCTAAATGAAAACTAAAAGGTTCTTGGGGGGAAGTAAAAATTAATGGGGGGGATATTTGATGAACTCAAAAAAGTACATTTTATTCTATTTTTTTTCTTTAATTTGCTTGTTTTACTATATTTGTAGAGGATTAAAATTTAAAAAAATTTCTTTTGTAATTCTCAGGTAAAAAAAAGATTTGGTGAAAAAATTTGCTATTTTTGGGCTAATTAAGGAGCCAAAATTTTTAAAGGGGAAAGCTACTGAATGGACAAGATTAAGTAATTCTGCTCCCATGCGCCGGGGTCTCACTCTCAAAATGCGCCGCATCTCATCAATAATCCCTAAACCCCTCCCCCAAATACAAGAGGACTGGCCGCATCTAATAAAGAGTTTTGCCGATCTTCTTGGGGGTTTTACGAAATTCCTGAATATTAAAAACTTGGCCCCCCGGGGAAGTTAAGAAAAGCGCCCATTTCTTTGTAATGCGCCCCTCTTTCCCCAACAGAAATTAAATACCCCTGACCGACGAATTAAAGGTTCCAAAAACCCCCAACCCCCAAGGGCCCGGGGAAAGTGGAACAAAGGGGCAAATTTCATCAAGGAGGCGCCCCCAAGGGGCACCCCCCAAATAAAAGATAAAGAGCTGTAAAAGGGGGATGTTTTAATTCATTAATAGTTTTGTTTTTTGTGTTAGAAAAATTTTTAATATGGGGGTTGGGGTTGTTAATGTGAAAGGAAAAGATTGCACTCCCTTTAAAATTTGCTTCCCTCAATTAAAGTTTTATGTTATGTCTTTGGTTTTATTATTATCATTATAACCCTTTTGGGTTTTATTAGTGGCTTGGGGCATTTTGGGGGAATAATGTGGCCCCCACGTTTGTTTCAAAAATTTATCCTTAGGAAAATTTTTGGGCTAAAAAACTTTAAAGGGGTTTTTCTCGCCGATAAAAAAGGGGCCAACGAGAAAGGTTAAAAACAATTCATTAAAGTATAAAAAAAAGTGAAAAACTACTTAATTATGGCAGCCCTCTTTGTCCCAGTATTTTATCTGTGTCTGTGTCCCCACTTGCTGATTCGTGCCTATTGGTTTTTTTTTTTATTTTAATTCAACAAATGTCCCTCTCTCAGGCTGAAACCCCTTGTTTTTGGTTTTAAAAAATACTGATTAAAACGAGAAATTTTCGTTCCACTTTTTGGGGACGCCTCTACTTCCATTATCTTCATATTTTTCCGGGGGGGAACTGCTCTTAAAATGTGTGTGTTATTGATAAGTCGGAAAATTTAAAAATTTTAAAAAATTGAGTAGATTAAAAATTTTCAAAAAGCAACGAACACCGGGGCTTTTAACACCTCCATAAAATTTTTCCCAAATAAAACACAGCCCCAATATTGTTGGAATACTGTGGAGGTCCCCACTTTAGCTCTGATTGTAAAACAAGTAACCAGTTTGTCAGAAAAGGGTTTTCCCTTTTGAAAAAATTCGACTTTTAAAAACTCACCCCCACAGTCCCCCAAGTCTCAAAAGCCAACAAAAAAATTTTTCGAGAAATTTTTATATTCTTAAAGATTGAAGAAGTAAGAATGGCCCTTTTAAAAAACCCCTTTTCCCCAAAAAAAACCCATCAGATAACTTAAAAGGGGGGAATTTTTGTTGAAAGACAAATAACTAAAATAAGTTTTTTAATTATTTCAAACTTTTTTTCCCCTGACCAAGATGGGTTTTTAGTGGGGGGGTTTGTGAAAAAAATTGTCCGAAATACTCCGCTAAATTTAGGAAAACCGGGGGACTTTCCAAAAAGGGGGGGGGGCTCTGACACTATTCCGGCAAGGAACAACCGGGGTTAGAAACCCGTTCCAATCCCAAGTGAGGGCCGAGGAAATTTTTTCCACGATGAAAGTGATTTTCAATTTATGGGGAATTTTCCCCGACCCCTTTCCCCGTTACTTCCGGAATTTTTTCTAAAAACCCCTTTTTTAATTTTAAAAAAAAAGTTATTTTGCCAAAAATTTAAACCTCTTTTTGATGGAGGGTTGGGGGACGTTGAGGGCGGGGGTCTTCTTTTAATCTTGATGAGCCCTACCGGAAAAAACCAGAAACCTCCTCGATTTTTCCAAACTCTTCATGAGGATTCTCAGAAGAATTTTCCATTCTACCTCCTCCGGGTTTGATTATTTTGTTATTGAAGAAAAATTTTCCACCCGGGGGGGGTAAATAAAAACCCAAGAGTTTGCTTGTGTTTATTCACCCGCCCCCCTCCCGAGGTTTTAAAGCTTTGTGATGAAAAAATGGATCCCTTCTAATTTGACTTTTTCCTTTTTCACCCCTCCCCGGTTTTTTCTCCTCTTAAAATTACTCTTCCGGGGGGGAAAAAACCCAAACTTTGCCCGGGGTTTCCCTTTTTTAACCCCGGGGATCTCATGGAGTGGAACTTTCTACTTCATTTTTTTCCAAACATTGGGAAAGGGGAAATCCATTGAATTTTCTCTTCCCCTTGCCCCCCCAAAAAGGAAATTAAAATTTGGGGGGATCCCCAAACTTTCACGTACTAAACAGCGCTCGTGGGAGGGACCCCCTGCCCCTTTTTCCCTTTTTTCTTTTCTTTTTTAAAAGTGGGGGGAGGAGGGCTTCCTTTCCTACTGGGGTTTCTGTTTTTCTGTGGGGTGTCCAGGTTTTCCCGATGGGTTGAAACTCTCGTGGCCCTGGTTTTTTTTTCTCCCTCGAGTTTCATCTTCGTTGCTTAAAAATATCCTTAATTTAGTTTTACATTATCTTTTGGCATAATTAATTAAAAAAGGGCCCTTTGATTTATGTAGGAGAACCCTTCCTTTAAGCCCCTTGGGACAATGTCTCGTTTTAGTCTGGGGGGGGGAAACTTTTGATTTTAAAATTTTTCCCTTTCATTTTTTGGGGCCCCCTTTCTCAAAAAACCCCCCCTTTTTTTCCCCAAAAAATTTAAAAAAAACCAAAAAAAAAAGAAAAAATTTTTTTAAAAAAAATTTGTGCAAAAAAATATAAAAAATTTTTTTCCCAAATTTTTTTGATTTTTGCTGGGGGGGTGGGGAAAAAAATTCGGGGCTTGGACGGGGCGTGTTGAGCCCTAGCTTGCCCCCCTTAAAAACCCTTTATAATCTATAAGCTCTTTTCTAGTCTTTTATAAAGGAGCTAAAAAAGGGGGAAATTTTTTTTAAAAAAATTTAAAATTCCCTTTAAAATTTACTTTATATATGCATGGCTTGATTTTTTGGGGCCCAAGGGGTTTTTGGGGGGGGCTTATTATTTAGTTTTTTAAAAATTTGCGAAAGAACGAGAAATGATAGATTTTTTTTAAAGTTAGATTGTTTTAAAAGTGGAGTTGTTGGATTTTTTGGCTCATAAAAATTACTTGGGGGGTTTTTTTTCCCCCTAAGCTTGTTTCCCCCCAAAAATATTTTAAACTAGGAAAAATTTAACCCAAAATTTTGTTTGGCGATATTTTTTTTATTTCTTCCTTAGAGAATTCTTGCTTAAAAAATTGGGGGTTTTCACAAAAAAGGGGGATGCCCGTGTTACGGTTGAAAAAAGGGCTTTTTATTTTTTGGTTTTGTAAGGGAAAATTTTGGGGGGTTTTTATAAAAGCCGTAGGTTTGGGGTTTTTTGGGAACAAAAAATAATTAATAAAATTTAAAAAAGTATAATTTTAACCCCAAAACCTAAAGTTTTCTACCTCTTCCCGGGTTTCCCCAGCCGATGTTGTTTTACTTCTAATAAAGGCCGGGGGAAAAATTTTTCCCAAAGGGTTTTTAAAAAAAATATCATTTTTTGCCGGCTCGAAAAACCCATTTTTTTGATTGTTAAAAAGGGGGCCCAAAGGGTTAAATACGTTAATGTGCTTTAAAAAATTTTTAAAAAAAGAAAAAATTCGACTCGGGGATATCCTAATAAAAGTTTTGTCTTGGAACTCGTAGATGAGTTTTTTCCCGGGGGCATTTATAAAAGGGGGGTACCCCCAAAAATGGGGAAAAACAGAGACCTTGATGTGGACCTCATTTTTGTTGCAAGGGGGTTTTTGGGGGGAAAGGGTTGGAAAACTATTGGGTTTTAAACCCCGGGGACTTTATCGGACCCCAAAAATTATCGAAAAATGAAAATTTGAAGAAATGGGGTTTTTCCCCCCCAAAAATAAAAAAAATAGGGGGGAAAAAAAAAAAAAATTTTGGGGAAAAAAGAGCCCCAAAAAATTTGCTTTTGGGGGTGTTCCCAAACTAACTTGAAATTTTCCCCAAAGTTTTTGTTTTTTAAGTTTTGTTGGGGATCGTAAAAAAAAAAGGGGGCGACGAATTTTTCCTTTGGGGGCATTTTTTTTATGGGTGGGGTTTTCTGCTCGATGACCCAAAAAGTTATCGTTAGATAATGATTTTTCGAAAAAACCGTCAGTGGGAAAAAAAAAAAAAATTTTCAAAAATAAAATAAAAAAAAATCCGGGATTTTTTTTGAACAAGATTTTTAAAC
The DNA here is from genome assembly GCA_021014915.2 of Artemisia tridentata subsp. tridentata. Lineage (NCBI taxonomy): Eukaryota > Viridiplantae > Streptophyta > Magnoliopsida > Asterales > Asteraceae > Artemisia > Artemisia tridentata. Next base: position 158,513,540 of record CP139509.1, read on the forward strand.
TCTTTTGAAACTTTTACTACTTCTCAAAGTTTGTAAAAAGAGTTGGAAATTTTCGGTTTCCCAAAAAAAAAAGTTTTTATAAAATTGCATTTGGGGGCATTCAATTGCTTAGTCTGGGGGATTTTTTGGGGGGTGCTTATTTTTTTACCCCTTTTTTTTTCCCCAAAAATTTTTTTTCCAAAAAAAAAACCCAAAAACTAACCCCAAAAAAACCCAAAAAAATTTGGTTTTTTTGTGTGTGTTTATTTTTCCGGAAAAAAATAACGAGAAAAAAAAAAGGTTTTAAAAAAAAGCAAAAACGGGGAAAAAAGAGCAACGAGATAGGAAGTGTATTTTTATAGCCCAAGCCGGGAAGCAAAAAAAAAAAATCAAGTTTTTTAGAGTTCACCAAAAAAAAAAAATAACCCTTGGGTTTTATTTTTTTGGGAAAAAAGGGGAAGATCGGGGCCCTGAGATTTTTTTGAAAACATTTTTTGGGGGTTAAACAAATTTTTCCCCCTTTTACAAAATTTTCTAAATCCTAAAAACCCCAAAAAAAACCCAAACTTTTAAAAAATTAAAAACCCCCCCCCCCCCTAGCCCAATACCAGCCCATCACCCCAAATAATAAAAACCCCGGGGTTTTTAAAAACCCCCAAACCCCCCAAAAAAACCCGACGGTCAAAAGAAATAAACCCCGTCAAAAACAAAAATTACCGCCCCCTTTCCCCCTTTTCCAGAAAATTTTTAAGGGTTTTGGGGGAAAAAACCCCCCTTACCCCGTAGAGGTTTTCACCACAATTTTGGGTACAATCGGTACATACCAAAAAAGGGCCCCCCAAAATCACTGACAAGGGAAAAAAAGGGCGTGGCAGAATGGAACTCTCCTATTGGTTTTGGGTTTTTTCGTGTTCAAAATTTAAAAAAAAAAAAAAAAAAAAAAAAAAAAAAAAAAAAAAAAAAAAAACCCCCCCCCCAAAAAAAAAAAGGGGAAGAAACGATTGATGATATCAAAAGAAGGGGGGTGGGGTTGGGGGGATGATTCAAACTAAAACAATTTCCCGGATCAGTGGGCCCTGGCATCTCAGGGGGTTTGGTATAAGAGGAATTTTCATTTCGAATTGGGGGGGGTTAGTTAATTAGGTTTTGGGGGGGAGTGTAAAAAAAAATTTTTTGTATTTTATGCTGGGCAGGTTTTTTCTCTGAAATTTTGTTTTTAAAATTCCATTTGTAACTCTTAATTTTAGTTAATGAAAATTTAGTCTTGAAACCTTTTGATCTTAATCTCTTAATTTTTTTCCTTTTTTAAAATTTTCGCTTATTCAGAAGTGTTCAAGTATCGTTAAAAAAATTTTTTTTTGTTTTTTAAAAAAACATAAAATTTTTTTATGTTTTAAAATTTTTTTCCAAAAAAAAAAAAAACATTTTAAAAATATTAAAAAAAACAAAAATAATGGGGGAAAAAATAGCTTCAAAAGTATTTTCTCATCAGGGAAAAGTCCCTATAAGCCCCTTTAAAAACTTGTTGGGAGTGTTTGGCTTTTTAAATCTTAAAAAAAATCTACGCTTAAAAAAAAAACCCAAAAAAAAAAAAAAAGTCAAATGAGCGTCAAATAAGTCCGGGAGAAAAAACTGTTCAGAAGGAGTTTGTTTAGGTGTATTTGGTTATTGAATTTTAAACATGCGTTTTCCCTTTTTTGGGTTTTTGATCTGGTCCATTTTTGAAAATTTATTTGTAGTTTTTTTTTGGGTTTTTACATTCTAGCTTATTTAGAAACTGCTTAATTTAAGTGTTTTAAATAAATTTTAAAAATTTTTTTTTAGTAATAAATTTTGTTAGATAATCATTTGGGGTTTTAAAATTTTTTAAGCTTATTTCAAAATAGTAATTGGGGTTTTAAAAATTTTTTTTTGTATTTTTTTGGGTCAGGTTTTTTTGGGGAGGGTTTTTTTAGTGTCATATAGCTTCCCAAAAAATTTCAATTGCATTACCCAAAAGGGGGTTTTTTTTAATTTTTTAAAAAAGGGGGTTTTAAAAACCCAGGTCAGTAGGATTTTGGGAATTAAGCTTATTAGAAAATTCTCGGTTATAGTTTGTTTTTTTAGCAAAATCTCCCCCTTTTTAAAAAGCACAACTTCAGCTGAGCTTTTTTTAAGGGGGTTTATTTTGCATTTCGGGTTTTGGGTTTTTGGGGTTTTTTAAGAAAGGGGATTCAAGAGTGGATTAGATTTAAAATAAAAAAATTCCCCCAGTTTTGCGCCAATTCCATAATGCTGTCACGCCCCTTTTTTTCCCGGGCCAGGGTTTTTTTTAACTGCGGGGTTTTCAGCTTATCTGGGGGTTAAACCCCGATAATTTTACCCCCTTAAAAATTTTTTGGGTTTTTAGGGGGTTGATATAGCTGTTGGGAGTTAACTTTTGGGATTGGGGATTCTAGCTTATTTAGACATTTTTAAAGGTTGCAAATTCGCCCTAATACCGGTTTTTTTCCCGAAAAAGTTTCATATCCCCCCCCGGGCCCTTGGGTTTTGGGGGGGAAAATTTTGGGGAAAAATTTGGCCCCCAAAAAATTTTTGGGGGGTTTTTGGGTTTTTAGAATAAAATTTCCATATAAGTTTTTCTTGTTCTTTAGTTTTCCCCCCCTTTAACCCCGGAAAAATTAATTTTCAGCTGAAAAGTAGGGTAGGAAAGCATTTTTTTGTTCTGTATTAAAAATTTTAAACTGTTCAAAAAATTTTTTTGCTTTTTCCCTTTTTGTTATTTGATCTAAATTTTTTGGGTTTTTTTTTAAATTAAATTAGTCCATTGCAAGATTTTTTTTAGCTTTTGAAAATTTTTTGGACGGGGGGTGTTATTTGTGCTTATTTCAAAAAGTGGGGGATTAGGTGTTTGTGATTTTTAAAAATTTTGCCCCTTTTTTGATTTTATTTTTCCTAATAGGGTTTTTTTATTTTTTGAATTAATCAGAAAATTTTTTAAAAAATTTTTCCCAAAATTGTTTTAAAATTTTTAAAACATTTAAATAATTTTAAAAATTTTTTTTTTTTTTTTTTTTTTTTAAAAAAAACCTAAAAAGTCAAAAAAAATATTTTTCTTTTTTCCCCAAAAAATTTTTTTTTTTTATTTTGAGTTCAGGAAAAATTTAAAATTTTTTTTTTTTAGGTTTTTAAAAATTTTTTTAAAATTTTACTTTTATTTTTCCCCCTTTTTTAAAATTTTTTTGCGTAAAAATTTTTTTTAAAAATAAATTGGGGTTTTTAGATTAGTATGCTTGTTTAACGTTCCCCCAAACTTAATTTGTTTAAAATTTTTTTTTTTATTTCATTTTTTTGTTGTTTTTAAAAAACACCAATCATCATCTTTTCACAAACATTCACCACACATTTTTTGGGGGAAACAACGAAAAACCCCCAAAAATTTAACCCCGGTTTTGGGGGGCGGGCCCGGGGGGGAAAAAAACCCCCGTTGTTTTTTTCTTTGGGGAAAAAAATTTAAAAACGAAAATCAGGTTGTCTTTTAAAAAAAAAAACCCCAAAGGGGTTTTAAAAAAATGGTAACATTTTTGATCAAACGGACGATTTTTTTTTTTTCCATATAGGGGGGGTTGCCAAAAGTGGGCCCTTTTAAAAATGGGAAAAAAAATTTTTTTAAAATCAAGTTTTTTTCCTTTCCCCCTGTCAAGTTTTGGGGTTTTTATAGATGTTTTAAAAAAAAGATAATATCCTACAAAATAACAAATTTTTCACATTTATTGTTTAAAAATTTTTTTTAAAAAAAACTCTTTTCAAAGATACAAAATTTGGGGGAAAAATTTAAGGGGGGGGATCCCCCCCCAACCCTTTTTTTCCCTTTGGGGGGATCATTTGAAAACATCAAAAATTTCCCCAAAAAAATTAACTGTTTTACCCCAGTTTTTATTCCCAAAAAAATTATGCATAACAATTGCAAGAAAAGCTATCTAAAAACAAAAAATTTTTTAAAAAAATTGCACAAAATAGCCCCAAAATTCCCCCTTTTTTCATAAACGGAAAAAATTTTTAAACCCCAAAAAAAATGAATATCCTGGCAAGATTTTTTACTTATGCATTACAAAAAAACAAGTGTAATCACCAAAAAATTAAAAAAAACAAACAACATGTATGCCAAAAAACTAGAACAAGTAGTCACCTGATAGCCCCCAAAAAGGGAAAAAAATTTTAATTTTTTTTTCCCCTTTTTTTTTAAAAAAGGGCGTGTACATCAAGCTTGATTAGTTTCCTTTTTTATTTTTTAAAATCTCCTATTTTTGCATCATTTCAAATTATGGGGGTTTTTAAAATTTTATTTACAAAAATTTTTTTTAAAAAAAATTAATAGTTATCCAAACCTCCTTTCAAAATCTTTTTTTTTCGAAAAATTTGGGGTTTAACCCCCAAAAAAATTTGGGGCACTTAATTTTTTTTGAGAAATATTTTTTTTTTAATTTTCCAAGGCACCCTTTTTAAGGGGTTTTGTATCCCCAAAATAACATTTAACAACAAAATTTCAAAGGGAAAATAGCGAAACTTTTTTTTATATTTTTTTTCCGGGCCCCTTTTCCCCAAAGGAAAATTTTACCCCGGGGTCGTACTCTTTTTTAAAAAAACTTTTTTTTTGAAAAAAGATCCCCGAGGCTTGTTTTCCTTTTGGGGGAAAAAGTGGGGAAAGGGGGGGGGGGGTGAATACTTTCCCCCTTTTAAAAATTTTTAAAAAATTTTTTGTATAAAATTTCCCAAATTTGCTTTTTTTTAATATAAAAAAGGGGCAATTTTTAGTTTATGACAGAAAAAAAATAAAAATGTTGTCAAACAAGAAAAATAAAAAAAGTCAAAACAAAAAAACAAACACAAAAAGTAACATAATAGTAAAAAAAAAAAAGAAAAGAAAAGCGCAAACCGACCCCGATGATTTATAGTTTTTTGGTTTAAGGAGTATTCTCCCCCCCACCCACTCCCCGGTCCCAAAATCGAGGGGTTATTCACGGATCAACAACCCCCCCTTCTCGGCGAAGAAAACCTTACAATCGTCGCTTACCCCCTTTTTTTGGGGGCAAAGCTAATTTTCCGGGTTTTAGTTCGGGGTTTTAAAAACCCAAACCCCAACGGCGCTTACACTTTTTCTGGTAAAAATTTTGTTTTCCCAGTTTTTTTCAGGGTAAAACCCCAAAAACCGGGGCGTCGTTTTTTAAAATTTTTCCCACCCTAAGCTAGATGTCGAGTTCTTTTACAAGGGCCCCCAAACCCCTCCCCCTATTTTTTTTGGGCCCCCAAAAAAAAAAACCTTTTGTTTTTTTGGAAAAAACCCCCTAAACCATAATCTAGTTTTGGTGTTTAGATTGGTTTTAAATTTATTTTTACGATGTTTTTTTCCCTGAAAAAAGGGGGGCATGGTTTTGAAGGGGCTAATCTAAATGAACTTCCATTGATAGGAAGCCTTCAAAGGATAAAGATCCCCAAATTCCCTAAGCTTGTTGTGATGGATCTTCATATATGCATGTGGAATTACATGAAATTCTTGGGGAAAGAAGTCTTCAAACTTGAGGGTGTCCAAAAACCTTGAATCTTCATAGTGGGTTTTGTTTGGTGGATGAGACTTCAAGATCCCCAACCCCTTTTGGGGGGGTCGGAGGTTTTGCTATGCTTGTGATGGGGGATGACTCACGTCTCTGGCTTTTCCCCTTTTTAGGATCATTGCGAGTGTATGCTTACAAAAAATGAAAGTTAGTAAAATTTGATCATTTGAAAAGGGTGATTTTAAAAAGTGTTTCACATGGTTTTTTACTGCTTAAAAAAATTTTTCCCCGGGTGGAGGGGGAAAAAGTGTTCTTGGGGTTTTTTTTCCCCAAAAAGGGAAAAAAATTGGCTTTTTTTTTTATAGGCAAAAATTTTAAAAAAAACCCCGGGGGTTTTGGGGGGAAACCCAATTTTTTTTTTTGGGGGTTCCCCCCCTTTATGTGTTTGGTTCCCCCCGGGGGAAAAAAAACTGATCTTACCCCCTCTTACCTAGAAACTTACACCAAAACCAACTTTATTGCTTTTTAAAACTTTTCCCCCAAAAAATTTTTTCCCCCGTTTACAAGCTATTTTAATGGTTTGCTGATGTAGGGATATATTTTCCCCCTTTTTAAAAATTTTTAAAAAGTAAACTATGGAAATGTAAAAGTATGTACTTTTTTTAAGGGAACATGTATAGGGTTTTTTCTACTAAAAATGTTTTAAAATATTTGTATTGGTTTTTTTTAAAAAAATTTTTTTTAAAGTTAAAAACATTTGTCTTAGTTTGACACCTTTTAAAGGAAAAAATTATCCTATTAAAACTTTTTAAAAAATGATTAAAGTAAAATACTTGTTTTAAAGGGGGAAAAAAGTTTTTAAAGAGGTTCTAAGTAGAATGGTTAGTCTTTTTTTTTAAAAATTAATGGGCCCCCAAAAAACCCCATTTTAAAAATTTAAAAAGGTTTTTTTTAAAGGGGTTTTTCATAAAAAACCCCCAAAAAACCCCAAAAAGTTAAAAAAAAAACCTGTGTTTTTCCTACGAAGGGGGAAAGAGGGGGTTGAAAAAGGGGTTAATGTATGTTGTGACAAGATATGTTTACAAGTAAATTGGGGAACCCCTTTTTTTTTTTTTTGTACAAGTTACCTGTTTGTATCAATCAAAACAAACGAGATGTTGCCCCCAACATATTTCACTAATTTTTTCTTTTTTTTCCCCCCTCACATTTACTTTTTTTTCCCCGAAATCTTTTTGAACAGATTTCGACCTTTTGTCCCCCGAAAAGGGAAAGTGGGATTTTTAAAAAAAAAATTTTTTATAAATGTTTTAAAAATTTTTTTAAAATTTTTTTAAAAAATTTAAATTAAAAAAAGTTTTAAAAAAATTTTTAAAATTTTTTTTAAAAAAAAATTTATAAATGGGGGAAACCGGGGTTTAAAAAAAAAAAAATTTTTTCCCCCCAAAAATTTTAAAAAAATTTAAAAGTAAACACACTTTACCATTTAAAAATTTCCCCCCCCAAAAAAAAATTCCACAAAAAATAAAACGCCAACAATCAATACTCTCATTCTTTCATAAAGGGGGAAAAAAGATAAACCACCACCCCAAACCAAAAACACCCCCGTGGGGAAAAACCAACTTTGATGTCTTCATGGAAGGGGTATCCATTTTAGAATGTTTTACCGGGCCCCTTTTTGGGGGGAACATGTCCCCCCCCAAAATGTATCCATTTTTTCCCCCTAGCAATTATTTTTTTCCCCCCAAAAATTTTTGTTTTGAAATGTTTTTTTTCGGGGGGCATGCCCCCCCAAAAAATGTTGGCGTAATTTATCCCCCCAAATTTTTCCCCCTTTTATAAAACCCCGGGGCCCCCATTTTCTAAATTCGGCAAAAAAAAAAAAAACCCAAAAACGTCTATTCTCACAAAACCCCACATAACAATGGGGGTTTTTCACCCAAAAAAGGAGGGCCCCAAAAAGGGGTTTTTTCGTTGTTTTTATCTTTTTTTAAAGAAGTTTTTTTAAAACATATGGCTCCCCCAATTTATGATAAATTTGGGTTTTTTTTTAAAAAACATTAGCCCGGGATGGGGCCCCCTATTCTGGAAAGGTTGGGGAAAAAAACCATATATCAAAAAATGTTGGACGCTCAAGCGTGTGTTGGAGGGAAAGCACGTTGAAAAACCAAAAAATTGAATTGGGAAATAGGAAAACCCCCCTTTTAAAAACTACGTTTGAAAATTTCATCCAAAAAAAGGGGGAAGGGGAAGGGGAAAGGGGAAAAAATGGGGGCAGGTTTTTTAAAAAGGGGAAGGGGGGGTGCAAAAAAAAAAAAGGGGGAAAAAGGGCCCCATGTTTTTTTAGGGGGCTATGTCGTTTTGGTCCGTTTGCTTGTCGAGTTGTTTGGGGTTGAGTTGTTTTTCTGCTTGTGAGTTTTTTTGGGGTTTTCTTGTTAGTTGTTTCTTTTGGGAAAATTGTTTCTTTTTCCCCTTTTGAGTTTTTTGGGTTTTTTTGGGCAATTGTTTTTTTGGGGGTTTTGTTTGTATTTGGTTGAGAACTTTGTGTGTTTTAAAAAAGGGGGGTTTTCCTTGGGTTTTTTTTTAATTTTGATATTGTTCCTTCAGTTCCATTCTTTATGCTTTTAAAAATTTTGTGTTGAAAAATTGTATGTTTAAAAAAACCCCGTTTTTTAAAAGGGGTTTTTTGGGGAAAAACCCTTAAATTTTGGGGGTCCCCCAAAAACCTGGTAAAAAAAAAGGGCCCCGGGAAAAAAATTAAGTTTTCAAAACCCAAAAAAAAAATTTTTTTCCCCATTTAAAAATTTAAAAATGGTCCCTACCCCCCCCGGGAAATTTTTAAAAATTTTGTCCTATTTAAAATTTTTACCGGATCCCCGCCCCCTTTTGTTTGCAAACCCCCTAAAGGGTTTTTTTTCCCCGGACTTTTTAAATAGGTTTAAATTAGGGGGGAAAATTTTGTCATTTTGTTTTAAAAAAACCTTTCCCTTTTTAAAACCAAACCCCTCACCCCCTAACCCCCGTGTTTATTTTTGTAAAAATTTCCCCCCAAAAAACCCCCCAAAAAACAATCACAAAAAAAAACCCCAAAGGGTTTATTTTTTTTTTCTCCCAAAAAACCACCCCCAAAAACCCCCCAAAAAAAACTGAGAAAAAATTATTTCTTTTTGTTGTGGGATGATTTTCAGTTCGAGGTGCTGTCCCCCCCGGTGGTGTGGGAAATTTTGGTTTTTTTTTGGAATTTTGTGTGCACAAGGGGGTTCACCCCCCCTTCTTTTTTTCCGGGGGCCTCAAAATTTTTCCCCGGCCCCCCTTTTTTTTTCCCCGGCCCCCCTATCCAATTTCCTTCCCCCCCCTTTTTTCAAAAAAAAAAACCCCCCCCCTTTAGCACGTACCCGAACAAAAACAAATTTTAAAAAAGGAATAAAATTTTTCAAAAAGGGGAAAAAAAAGGGGAAAAACCCCCCTTTAATTCAAACCCCTTTTTTGGGGAACCCCAAAAATTTAGATGAGAAAGGAAAAAGATGAGCTAAACTTGCAAGTTTTTTGTTGTTTTTTAGATTGCACGTAAAAAGGGGGAGTGTTTTTAAAAGGGGGAAAGGGCCATTTTAAACCAAAAAAGATAAAAAGGGAAAAAAAAGGGGTTTTTTTACACAACATCTCAATGATCTTTCAAAAAAAGGTGGGCTTGTTGGTTTCCCCTTTTTTAGATAGTTGTAATTGTATCTAAAAAATTTAAAAAAAAGTTTATCCAAAACCCGGGGGGTATCATTAAGCTTGGCAAGTTCTTAAAAAAAAATTTTTTGGGTTTTTTTAAGTCATCATCGCAACTTTGTGTTTTTTTTTAATAAAAAATTGTTATCCCCAAAAATTTTTTTTTTCCCCCGTTTTTAAAGGGTATTTTCGGGCCAAAAAAAGAGTATTAAATCATTTACCCCCTTTTGTTTGAATTGGGTTTGGGTTTTGATTGTAAGCAAAACCCAGAAAGGGGGGGAAAAACTAAAAAAATTGGGGGAAAAAAGGGGTGTGTTTTTGATGGATGGGGGTTGGGGGGCGATGGTGGTTTGGGGTTTTTTTTTGGTGTTGGTGGGGGGGTTGTTTTTAAAATGAAAAAGATGAAGAAAAAAAAATGAAAATAAATAGAGGTGTTTTGGGTTTTTTTTTTTTGTTTTTGTTTTTAAATAATAATAACAATGTTTTCAAAAATTTTTAATCGGTATGAGGCGGGGGGGGGGGCCCCCATTAGCCCATTTTTTTTCCGGGTTAAACGGCCCCAAATTTTTTTTAAAAAGGCCGAAATTTTAAAAAAACCCCCTTTCCTTTGGGGAATTTTTACCAAGTTTTTTGGGCCCCTTTCCCCCTTGGGGAAAAAAACCGGGGTTTTTTTAAACATGAATAATAATTTTAAAAAAAAGCAGGGTACCCGCGGGGTTTGCAGCGGGTTTTTTTGTAGTTGTTTTTTGTTGTTACGATTTTTTGTTTTACGTTTTGGGAGGTTCACAATTATTTTTTTATTTTTGTTTAGAATTTTTTTTTTTAAAAATTAAAAATTTTTTTTAAAAAAAAATTTAAATTTTAAAAGGGGGGTTTTTAAAATTTTTTTTTTCCCAAAAATTTTTTTTTTTTATATAAAATTTTTTTTTTAAAATTTTTTTTTTTTAAAATTTTTTTTCCCTGAAAAAAAAAAAAACAAAAAAAAGCTCCTTTGCTTGGAAAAAAATTTTTTTTGAAAATATTTTATTAAAAAAATTTTTTTTTTAAAATTTTTTTTTTTCAAAACAATTTTTTCAAAATTTTTTTTTTAAATTTTTTTTTTAAAAAATTTAAAAAAAAAATAAGAAAAAAAAAAAAGGGGGAATGTAGTATTTTTAAAATATTTTTTAAAATTTTTTTTTTTTTTTTTAAATTTTTAAAATATTATTTTTTTTTTTTAAAATTTTTTTTTTTATTTAAAAAAAAAAATTTAAAAAAAAAAAAAAAAAAAAAAAAAAAAAAAAAAAAAAAAAGGGAACGTGGGGGACAAAATTTTTGTTAAACCCCAGTTAAACCACAGGGACCACTTTTGAAAACTAAATCTGAAATTTTTTTTAAAAACATTTTTTTTGGTAAAAACCCCCAAAAATTTTGTTGAGGGGGGCATCGTTAGTGCCCAAAGGGAACCAAACCTTCCCAAGACTTTTTCCCCTTGGGGGGTAAATGTAATTGCTACATTTAAAAGGAAAACCCCGTGTCTCCCACTCAAAAAAGTACTGTTCGGCACTGTGGACCCAAACTTTGTGTTCCCTACGGGTGCCCCACCCAATACCCATCTTTAGTTTTAATAATAATAATAATAATAATAAAAATTAATAATAATAAAAATAAAAATAATAATAAAAATTTAATAATAATAAGAGGGAAATTTTGGGTTTCTTTTCCCTCCTTTTAAACTGGTAAAAAGACCCAGGTCAACAGTCAAGGGCCCTAAACCCGTGATGGGTCGCAAATTTTAAAAAGGGGCTAGATCCCGGGAAAAATTTAAATCAGGGGGCTTAAAAATGTTAAACTCGAACGGTGTAGGGGCCATTTTTGATATTTTCTCTTTTATTAAACAAAAAACAATAACCAAACAACAACAACAACCCAAAAACAACAAAAAACAACATACTATGAAGATTGTCCAAGTCACCTAGCAGCTCAGGAGTATTGCAGCCGACGACATTTTCGTGGTCGTGGTCGTCGGGATTCGTTGCCATTTCAAGTTTTTGGGCCCCAGCATTCCCTTACTCTTGTCTCTAGCACCGTTTTTGTAATTCCAGTATATTTATCCAAGTCTTTGGCATTTCAGTTTGAGCACTCTGTTGGTGTCATCCATACCTTGAGATTTTTTGAAACGGAAAAGATTACCCGTAAGGTCATCAAATTCACTTTCTACATAAAATATCCCCTCCATGATCTTTTTCTCTTGGCTGTTACATAATTAAGGAAAAGTTATGATTGTTTGTATTTTACATAAATAAAAAAAATGTATGATTGTTCCCTTCAAAAAAGGACCTGGTATTTTCCCCTCTAAATGTTCTTTTTTATGTTTATTTTCTTAAATTTTATATTTCCTAATTTTCCCCAAGAAAATAAAAAGGGTTTATAGGTGATCTTAGGTTTTGAAATTAGTGTGGAAAATAAGAGGTTGTGAGGTTGAGTGGTTTTGAGGATAAGGGGTGTATATAATGTGTTTTTGGGGGAGGATAGAGCAGATCTGCTGTTTAGGTGGGAAGTTTTGGGGGCCAATTTTTGGTGGGGGTGTTGGCGCCAATATTTTGGGGGGAATTTTCACAGTAAATAGATAGATAAAACTGATGGGGTAAGTGTGTTGAGGGGCCCCACACACTCATGTATAAAATATCATCTCGACTCATTCGTTTAAAATTCATGTATAACCATAGAATCTCAAAAAACGTTCGTTTAACATCTGTGTATAACCATTCATTCGACAATTCGTTTTAACCCTTCATGTATAATCATTCATTTCGACTCATTCGTTTTAAAATTTTCGTGTATAAACCTATCATCTCGACTCATTCGTTTCCCTTTGATGTTTAAAATATCATCCCCGTTTTATTCGTTTAAAATCTCGTGTAAAAATATATCAACCCCGGCTCATTCGTTTAATATCTCATGTTAATCATATCATCTCGACGCATTCGTTTTTAAAATCTCATGTATAACCCCTTCATTGGTCATTCGTTTAACATCTATTTTATAATCATATCATCTCGGAAAAATTCGTTTTTAAAAACTCGTGTATAACCAAAATCCTCTCGGCTCATTCGTTTAAAAATCTCAAAGTTAACCTATCTTTCGACTCATTGTTTAACATCTCGTGCATA